>BQNB010005631.1:1825-101307 GCA_026074375.1 Tanacetum coccineum
ACTAGTTATTTTTACTCCTTTTCTTTTCCCTTTATTCATTTTACAGGTACTTTTAAAAACATTAGGGACAATGTTCATCATAAGTGTAGGGGGAAATAAGCCTTAGAAACTATTCATTCAATTGTCATTTGCTTGTTCCTTAAAATGACGTGTAATATACTGAAACATAGCGTAGAGAGTAATTTTGACCAAAATTTTAATTTTTTTATGAAACATACCGAGGAAAACTGAGTATTAATAGCGTCTCATAGATAGGAATTATATGAGTAGCACAAAAAACCCTACCACTCAAAAATTCCACCAAAAAATATGAGGTTCGCCTTTAGATCTTTAGGAATTCATGTATCCATTTTTGATACCTAAGATAATTTTACCTTTAGCTTTCTCGAGTTAAGGAAAGAGCAATCATATATGTCGCGTTGATGTGCGAGGTGTGTGAGACTTCACACAAGAAATTTTACAACTCCCTAGGCAGTGTACCTAATTGTTACAGTGTAGTATAGGCAAGACTCGGGGGTTGTTATCGTTCTCTAGGAGAATAGGTTAGGAAGGCTTGATCACGGTCTAACAAAATTTTAAGGGTTGAGAGAAGATTATTTTTGTGTTTTTATATTTTTTAGGAAAGCGGGTAAATCATATATTTGAGAGGTGGGTTTCTTTGACTAATAACTAATCTAATATCTAATCTAACTAAGGTGATAACTTTATGATAATTAAATTGTATTTACTTAAGCATGCATTACTAATCCAATTGTTTCTCCTAATCATGTTGCCTTGTCACACTTGTGATGATCTGTGTAAGTATTTCCTAGGTCATGAACGAATTACACGAACCCGCCGTCTATTTAATATTTTGTTAAGGCAACGCACAAGTAAGGTAGTATGAAGACTATTACAAGGCCCCTAAGAGTATATTAAATGCTTGTGAAATATCTTAAGAGGGATCAACCATATTAGGGGGCAAGGTAGTATGAATACTGTTACCCGATGGTATCCTTTCTACGCACTCGCGTTTCCCTAGACGTATCAACATCAATACATGCAAAAGCTAGTTTTCTAAAGCCTAACGCGTACATTCATCAACAAGAAGCAACAGTAATAGGATCTACAATTAGACTTTCATGCAATCATAAGCAAATACAAAGGAGGGTTTAGCCTCGCATGTTATAGATAAAGCAAGAAGATAAATCAATCACACAACACAGAGACATATTGAATGATTAAAGATAAATGATCTTACTCGATTAAAACATGGATAAAAGGACATTGCAATAGGGTTTTGAGGCCCTAAAGACGACCTTTAAAGCAGCTACAAAGGCCAGGGTTCATCTCCCTAAAGTTATACAAAGTTACACACTTAAAAAACCCTAAAAACGGTTTTGTATATATAGGCATATCGACGCGACGACGTCGCTTGATGCTTTTGACGCCATCGCCACGTAGATGGTTCTAGATCCACTTTAAGTCGGCTACGTTGTGACACCGTCGCCAATATCCAGACACCGTTATCAGATAGATCACGACGGCGTCGCAAAGCGACGCCGTCTCCACGCTCTTAGAACAATACTTCTTTGTGAATCTTGGTGCAAGTCCGTAATCTCATCCGTTTCTTCTCCAAATGAGCCCAAGTCACGCGTATTTCCTTCAAATGCCATCCAAGTTATAAAAATAGAAAAACAAATGATTAAGCACATAATCTAGGCATATTTGCATGATTTAGGGGGTTAAATGACCCCGAAATAGTGTATAAAATGACACCTCATCACGCGTCCATGGATGTGTTCATCCATATGTGGTTTTGTCGCCTTTTCAGGAGCATTGGTATCGGTTAAAATTATATGAGAGTGCACCGGTAGTATATTAAATTCTAGAACTTGTTTTTGTGATGCATCCCGAGACCGCATAGTGAGGATTAGGACTTGCTAAATGATAAGAGGCACTAGGATTAACCTAGGTTTTAAACTTGTATTTGTTATTATGGTCACCTCAATCATATAACTTTTCCACACCTTTGCCATGCACTCAATTTTAGTGCAAGATTACCCTAGTACAGCCCTCCTAGCCTATCCTTTTCATGGTTTTCGTAATTTTCTGGTGGACTCCAAATTATTAATGAAGAGCATTGTTTACACCCTTAACTAATTGTTACACCCAAATCGCCTTAGCCTTTCTTGTATGTAATCATTTTTAGTACATTATTGTTTTAAACCTAGTTAATTATTTGAGTACACGATTGCTAAGTCCTTATCCCAGTAAATACAGTTTTGGGACGATTGGGATTTATGGTAATATTTATTTTGCGAAAGAATGGGAAAGAAAAGTTAAATCATTACCCCCATATTTGTTCTATAGTCTCCATGTTATGTTGATCCACCTCAATTCGGGTTATTAGTTAGCTTATGTTTTGAGTATCAAAAGCTCAAGTGTAGGGGTATGTTTATAAACCCCAAGTGATGTTTGATGAGGTATAGTCTCTCCCGGAACATCCGAAGAAGAAATGTAGCTTAGATTCTCCTGCCAAACTAGCACGGGCTAAAACTAAATAAATACTCTAGAGAGGCTGAATTATCGAAGGACATGTGAGGTCTGGAGTCGCCACCATAACTCCGGAGAAGCAGGTGTGTTGAAGGACATATCAGATTCAGAGTCATTAGCTCCGTCCTAATGCAGCGGTATCAAAGGACAAACTGACAAAGGTACAATCCTTATGGAGTACCACAATCCTTGGAATGACACGTAGCGGACATATCGTACCAAGAGAGAGCCCCACAGTTATGTATTGTAGTGAATCCCAAATAGTATAAAGGGAGAGCTCATTTCCCCAGGACGATACACACAACCAAGGTTGTCAAAATTGCGACCCTGATCGTAGGATCGTACGATCCTACGATCCCACACACAAAAAACGATCAGGATCGTAACAAGATCGTGATTCAAGTAGGATCGTATCAGGATCGTAGGATCGTAGATAGGATCGTAGGATCGGATCGGATTGCGTAGGATCGTAGAATTGCCTTATTTTGGACTTTTGGTAATTTAGGCTAAGGTTTATAAATTTTGATCAAGACGGTTTAAAGATGCATGCCAATCATATCAAGAAATCTTTCGTATGATGGACGAAGGATGGATGGTAACAAGAGCCGAATGAAGGAAGGAAAAAGTCTAACTTAAAGACTAGCTGAAAGAAAAGTGCTTCCCCGGAGACAACCCGGACTGTTATTTATTTTTATCGAGTTTGTCTTCCCAGACATCAATACGGCGTATCCGCTCCATACCATACGTCGTATTGAATGTCTGGACGATATTGTCTTAATTTTATTGCACTTTTAAACATTATTGTCAATTATGTTAATACGGCGTATTCATGCAGGTGATACGGTGTATTCAACAGACTGACCCGTATTTAGATACTTTTTACAGGTTTCTTGATACGACGTATTCCAGTTTATGGATACGATGCATTGGTTTCATGTACAGTTTACTTAGCTTATTTAATTAACCGTAGATACCCTAGATAAGATTTTGCATGTTTTTCGTATATTTTTCACAGGACCTCGCTAAAAAGACATCGACAATGTTGGTGAAGTATCTACAATCTGGAAATCTATAAGTGTTGGAGTCTTGAAACTTCAAGACGACTGTTCAACATGCAATCTTGCTCATAAACTCAACTTGGAGAATCTACCAAGCAAAATATCAAGGGAGTTTCTCATTCTAATTCTTTTAAATTACCGTTTTTAATGTTTTATCTATACAACGAGGACGTTATATAATTCAAGTGGGGGATGGGAATTAGAATGTATACTTGTCCTATTTTTCACATAAAATTCTTAAATTATGCTCAAATTTCAAAAAAATTCAAGCATACTTGATTAGTTGAATTTTATTCACCCTTTAGTAAATATATAAATGTAAATATTAAACAAGGATCAAAATCTCCACAAAATCAATGAAACACGAGTCGTAGTATATGTGTCCGGTGTCTTCGTCCCAAACTAGGAGTGAATTGGAAAGTCGAAGGTCAGTTTGATATTTGATGTTTGAATGAAAAATATTTGGTTTGGTTTTTCTAATTTTAAATCAAAAACGAATAAAAATGATTAAGAAACCCTCAGGAAACGAAAGCTAGAATGATTTAAACCTAAAACTGGGACGGGAAAGTAAAAACGCGAGTAAAGAAAAAAAAACTAAATTATCAAAAATTTAACCCTAAATGATATTTTTAAAGTTAATAATCCTAAATTACTAAATTAAAAGAAATTTTAAAGAAAATCCTAAAACGAGAATGTTTAAAGTTGAAAAACGAAGAAAACGAGAACGGGGCCCGAAACCCGAGCTTTAAAAAACAAAATTTTACAAAAAGACGCTACGAAAGTTTTTCTATTTTTCCTAAGTGAAATATGATAAAAGAAAATTTTCTAAAAAGAAAAATATTTTTTTGATTTTTATTTAATTTATTATAATTAAAAAACTGTTTTAAAGAAAATAAATGATGAAAAATAGAAAACGAAATGGGAAAAATTTCAAAAAATTAAGGAAAGTAGCTAAAAGAAAGATGGATCTATGAAAAATAAGCTGGTGGTCCCAGCTTATCAAATAAGCCATGAATTAAGCCAAAAACAGCTTATGGGCTTATGGGCTAAAAAAGGGTATAAGAGAATTAATTGTGCAACAATAGTTGGATGAGCTATTGAAGCACAATGGTTATGAGGGTGTGAGTGTGGGACGTTTGTTATAAAGGGGGAGGTCCAGGGTTCGAGCCTGGGCCTCTCTCTTTTTGTAAAAACGTTTTTTTTTCTTTTTTAAAAAAAACTTATAAAGGACACAAAATTAAGCAAATTAAAAAAAAGAACTTTTTTCAAAACTCACAATAAGCTGGGAAAATAAGCAATCAAAAGAAGGCAGCAAGCACTTTTACACTAAAGAACTAAAGCAGCCTAACTGTTGGGCTTGTTTTTAAGCTAAATAAGCTATGGCAAAAGAAACTAGACCCTAAATCCTAATAAGCTAATAATAACAAAACTAAGCTAAAAAGAACTTAAAATTAAGCTTAAGGAAAACAACTAAGAGCTACTCTATATTTTTAAACTAATAACTAAACTAAGCTAAACTGTTGGCTTAAAAGGCAAATTAAGCTAACCAAATAAAGATTAGCTAAACATAAAAAAAAAAAGGGGACCCTAAACCTAATAAGCAATCCTAACAATAAATAAGCTCAAAAGAATAGACAGAAAAGCCAGAAAACCAAGGTAACCTATAAGTCATAAACTGCAAGCAAACAGTCCAAATTGGCACTTAGGGGCTTAAATTTAAGCACTCTAAGGGACTCCTTGAGGCTTAAAACGTAGGATATTGCTCAGCTTTTGGCGCTTCCTTAAAACTGCAAAAATCTAGAAATTTGGAAAACAAATACGTAGGGAAAAGGGATTGTAAACTAGGTTGTTAGCACTAGTGGAGTTTTTGGAAAGAAAAAGGAAGTTAGTGCAGGCCAGAGAATAAGCTACAAGATAAGCTCAAAATGCAAAGTAAAGTCCAAGCAGATGGGGTTAAGCTCCTAGAGAGCTTGTATGCAAAAAATTAGAAATGAAAACCTATTTAAACCATCTGATAAATTGATTTGAAAAAAGGGACTTTAAAAGTGAAAATTTTGACTTTTGGACAGGTTTGAGCAAAGTAAAAGCCGACTCAAAGAAAAACTAACCAATGCATTATACACTTAAAAGGACACTAAAAACTAGTCTTAAAACTTGGTGTCAAGAGACTAATCAAATAAGCTTTTTAAAATTGATTTGTCATATCAGTTTCAAAGAAGCTTTTAGACAATCTTAAAAACAGTTTTAAAACTATAAAAACCATAAAAAAACAGATTCAAATTAACTCAATAAAGCTTGACAAAGATTACCAAGTGACTCAATGGGTCTTTAACCCAATTTGACCCGTTTTCAAAAGTTAACCCAAACACCCCCCCTTAAGGGTTTAGAAAACTTGGCATACTTTAAAATGAGCTTACAAAAAGGCTTTTAACAACTTGAAAGCTTATAAATAAGCTTAACAAACAGGTATTTAAAGACAAAAAGATTAAATGACAAGATATGTAGATGAAAACAGTAATTTGCAATAATTTTAAAAAACAAGAATTTAAATGACAATGAAAGTAAATGACTGAAATTTTAAAAGACAGTTAAATTAAAAAGACATATATTAAAATGGTACAAACCTTGTTACAAGATTTTGCCTTGATACAAAAATTCGACCCCTTCTAAACTAACTATTACAATGGCTTTTATAATGAAACTAGTCTAGGGTTCTTGTGTTTCTTCAGTCTTGGTTGTGTTTCTTTAGTGAGGAGAGAACTTCAATCAGTCTTGGCCCTTCATTTTGCTTGTTGCCCACTCAAAGTCATCACAGCCCTTGAAATCTTTTTTTTTAGTAGCCAATGGGTGAAGGGAGGATTGCCAGCTTGTCACGAGGTCATGTGAGTGTGGGGATAGTGGTGGTGATGGTTTTGGATGGTTATGGCAGGCTATAAGCCAAAAAGACAGTGAACAGTACCCAAAGAGCATTTGGCGGGTAAACAGGTTGTTATACTCTGTTTGTTTGAAGCAGGGGTGAAGGTTTGGAAAGATGGCAAAACGAGCCCCTCTATTTGTATGTTACGTTTGCAAATTAAGGTTAGACTTTTGGAGTTTTGGCAAATTAAGTCCTTGATGGTTATTTGAGTGATTACATATATGGTCCTTGTGGTTAAACGAAAGTTAAAGGTTAAGGAGTTTAAAGGCTAACGGGGTTAAGTTGCATTTGGGCTTTTTGTTTAACATTGGGCCGGTTTATGTTTTAAAAGGAAATTGGGCTTTTTAAGCACTAAGGGCTCATAAGTCTTTGATATTAACCCTTAATGGGTTGCCCCGGCCCATTAGATGGGTAAGGGTGGCCCATTAAGAATTTCTTCGGCTACGGCTTTGACTTTGACCTTTGACTTTGGTGGGGTTGACTTTGACTTTGACTTTGTCTTTTCCACGCTTTTCCATTCCGTGCTCGGTTTTGTCGTTTTTGGCTTTGTTTTTCGTCCTTTTGTCGGATATCCGTTTTCTGCACAATATAAGTGAAAACATACAAATACAATGTATTTTTGGTACGTTTTTAGTCATTTAAGTCTGATTTTAATGGTGATAGGTATGTGTAATTAAACGCCCCCCCCCCCCCCCCCCCCCCCCCCAAAATCCCCCATACTAAGATATTGCCGTGTCCTCACGCAATGCTATGAAGTAAGCACTTAGAAAACTAAGAATCTCGATCCCCCTAAACTAATAACCTCGAAAAGTAGCTAAGTGTTTGTCGAGAGGAAGTAAAGACTCAAAAGTTTTGAAAAGCCCCGTTTTTACCATTTTTAAATATAAACTCTTATTTCTGCACATATTTTTGTATTTTTTATTTTTCTCATTTTTTTGTACTTTTCATATTAAGCAACTAACTAACTTATTTGACTTTCGTTATTTTATAACTTTTAGGGATCATAGAACAAGATGCATTTCGATCCTAAAATGCCCCAAAACGGATAAATTCATCGTCTCCGACTTTTCACTTATTCCAAACCAAGCTTAAAACAAAATCACCGTTAAGTACAAGTATAGATGCTAATACTACTCATATTTGTAACTTGTAAACTTTTCACTCCCGGCAATTATTATATTTAGGTGACTGTGCTATTTCGAATTTCAACCATGGATCAACGGTTTTTTATTTCAAAATTCTATGCTTCACGTTCCACCTGAGAATAATGAGTTTGAAGGCGAGATCATGACTTTCGTCTCGGCACATCCCAACCTTGCGGTTAGGTGACCAGGCTTTTGACACCCCACAGAGACTAGTATCGGGACTCACGGACCTTAGGTTTCAAAAACTCTTAGGTTTCCCGTGTATACATAGCTTGTTTAAAAACTTAAAATAGAATACTCAAAGTTCAAAAGCATATTTGAATTTAACAAAAAGAGATCTTTTATTTATTAATTCATACTTAATATTAAACACTTATGCAATTGTAACCTTCGACTTTTTAGAAGGCTGCAACATCGGTTGTGAGCCAGCAAGATGCAGCAAACTTTTATCAGTCTCGGATTATTATTCTTACTATGGGCTTTCTTTAGAAGGTTGTAACATCGGTTGTGAGCTAGCAAGATACAACAAACTTTTATCAGCCTACAGTTTATATTTATTACTTATCATATTTTTTTTCATTTTTCATCATCATTTTTTTTTTCATGATATAGGGAAGACTTCTTTTTGAAAAATTCAAGTATAAATTTGAACTAAGACTAAAAATTTGGCTATTAACTACATAAAAATTGTTGATTTAAGTTTAATCTCCAAAAATAGCACGTAAATTAATCAGGTTAGAAGCTTATGGGAGAAAAAGTGACAAATTACACACATGAGCTCTTAAGATTTCCAAATAATCCTTGTTTAGCATCCCACTCATAATTAACACTATCATTTTTCGTTCTTCGCGAATATTCGCGAACGCTTAGTCTAAAAGCTAAGGAACAAGCTAGAGCTCAACATGCTCGATCAGGTAAAAATTTATTCTCATTCTACCCAGCAAGAAAGTCAAAATTATGACAAAACACTTATTTTATTTTTGAAAAATTTTAAATTTTTTCATTTTTTTGGTATTTTGGTGGTAAAAACGGGATTGCGTGAAAACAACAGCTGCAGGCACAATCAAATCGAAGATCCCCCCATACTAGAATGAAACATTGTCCTCAATGTTTTAAGAAGGGTCTCTACGTAAATCTAAGGCCGTTTATTAAGTATGCCAAAAGAAAAATGTTAGACGATTAGATTTGGATATCGGGATTCCCAAAATGAAGCTGAGGATTTGAAACTCGAGTGCACAAAGGACAAAACCGAGAGCACGAGAGACTTCAAAAATCCAGGAATTCCTAGACAATACAACAAGAACACAAAACACGGGTAATGGAAGAGGCGGGCCTCCTCACAAAAAAAAACTTATTCATTACTACTAAACTAGCATACTACTACTACTTAATAATTAGGATAAGCATGGGGTGCCTCCCACGAAGTGCTTGTTTTAGGTCACTTAGCTTGACCCAATCCCCCATACTTGAGCTTGTCAAGGGGGATAGAAGTGGAGACACGGAACATCCAAGAAACGGATGTCCTCTTGGTAAGAGCAAGGAAAAATCTCCATCGGGCTTTCAAGAATTTTGATGACTTTGAAAGCTTTAGTGCCCCGATGAGATAATTTTTTTTTTTTATTTTTTTTTTAATTACGAGTGTAAGTGAGGGTATGACTCTTTTAGAAGTTAGAATCTCGGGGTTGTAGACTTTTTCCTCATTTTTCGGGTGAAAACGTGAGTAAAGCTTCTAGCCCGAGTACTTCTATTGTTGAGAAAGAAGTTTCATAAGTGGAGGATTAAAATCCTCAAGATTAAAGAAAGCATTTAGTGGTCTCTTTACATTCTTATCCGGTGTTGCAAAGTTGGTGACTTCAAAGAGGTTCTCATGAATTAGTATACCCAGATTAAATACCTTGTCCTCGTTGTTGGTTGAAGTCAAAGTATTAACCTCGGAAAAATCCTCATAGAAAACCGAGTCACACTCGAGAAAAGGAAGGACATTATTTGATTCAGGAAGATCAAGTTCATCAATCAAGATTTTAGAATCTTTGATTTTCTCTTCCTTGATGTCAATTATGGACATCATAAGTATCATCATTTAACGGCTTATGATTAAAACTAAGGTTTCATTCATCATAATCATCCCATAATGGTGGGGATGAGTAATTAAGAGCATGTTTATCGGTGAACATCTCAGAAATGGTATCATCAAGATTTTCATTAAGAGAATTTTCATTAACCGAATCTTCGAGAATAGAATCCATATCCTTGATAGGATCATGGTTAAGTAAATACTCTAATTCTAGAAGATTGGATTCAGCATCAAAGGGAAGATCATCATTTCCTGGTGGAAATGTGATATGAGCGAGTTCATCGGCGAACTCCTCAAGAAAATAGTCGCTAGTCTCAGAAATGTGGAGAGTAGGTGAAGAAGAGGTGGTATGCAACTTAATGATTATGAAAAGGAGGGAGAAGAGATGAAGGATTACAATTTCCTGGTGGAAATGAATCTCTTGCGAGATAAGCTTCGAATTCTTTCTAAATTAACTCACTTTCTTCGAGGGAGATAAGTGTGGGGGAAGAAGAAGAAGACTTGGTTTCGGGTTCCGAAATCGGAGTGGGATTGCCACTCGATTGATTATCATGATATGGAGGTATATCTTTGGTTTTAATAAAGATTTAGCAAGTTCTCAATAATGTTTCCTCCGAGATTAAAGATATCATCATTATACTTCCAGTAAGTTAAAATTGGTATGGTAGAGACAAGAGAAAACTAGGATTTGCACTTGGATGCTTGGTTTGCAAACAAATCTTCTCGAATTTCCTTCATCTTTATGTGAAAAACCTATTGTAGACATTCAATCATGTCTGATTGATTCTTGATGAGTTCGTTTGATATAGATTAATAGTGTCCATTTCTCATGTTCAAGATTAGTCTTTTTCATTCCATCACAGAGAATCATTTCTTTCCCCTTGGAACGTCAATCAAAGCACAGGATGAGGTCCGTAAGAAAGGTCTTCCCAAGATGAGGGGGATACGTAGATCGCTCTCATAATCAACAATGACAAAATCAGCGGGGAATGTGAACTTTCCAACCAGAACAAAGGATCAATCTCTTGCAATTCCTTTCGGAGTGCAAATATCACGGTTAGCTAGTTCAAGAGTCATTCGGGTGGAAATAAGCTCGGGTAATCCTAACTCTTTCCACACCGAGAGTGGCATCAAGTTGATGCTAGCACCTAGATCGGCTAGGGCTTTGCACTTGAGCTCATTAAAACCACACGGAATGAGAAATTTCCCAGGGTCACCTAGCTTCTCGGGAAGCTTCTTTAGGATAACCGCTGAGCAATTTTCACTAACGGGTGTATTTGCCAATTCTATAAGCTTCTCCTTGTTGGAAAGGAGAGACTTAAGCATCTTTTGATATTTTGGGATTAAAATCAATGCATCGGCAAGAGTGATATTGATATGAAGCTGTTTAAATACTGTATTTGGACTTCATCTTTTTCTTTTTGTTTCTCTTGGTTCATTCTAGACGGATAAGGGATATTCGGATGACGAGGATCCCTTTGATGAATCATAAAATTTCTTTGTTTTGCTTTTTGGACTAAAGGAGGTGGGACCTTAAGGGTTAAAATCACCATGTTCGGGTCAATTGAAGTCTCCTCTACACGGCTCAACTCCTCTCTAGAATTAATGAATGGAAGAGATAGGAACGGAGGTTCATCAAGAACAAGTAACCACTTCGATGGTAATGCTTTCAAATTCACCTTTTGGGTTAGCAGGTGTTGCTAAGGAGAGATCTCATACCCGATGAAGAAGCGGTATTCATTTTGATAAAGTTACCTAGCATACTTTCAAGCCTTTGATTTGAAGTAGCCAAGTTGTTCATTTGAGTTTGCATTGAATTGATCTTGTTTTCATTAATCCTGATGTAGTTTGTTAATCTTGCGGTTTAACAGCAACGGGATGTTTGGGTATGAGGGGCTTTGATAATTTTGAACTGATGCTCGGTTATGATTAGCACCCTGGAAAAAACACATGATTTCTACCCTGATTGTTACTTTGGTTGTTTCCCTGATTCCGGTTTTGATAAGGCTGAACCTGGTTGTTTTGATTTTGATTGCTTCGGTTTTGATTTTGATTCACATTAAACCCTGGTGGTCCGAGATAATTGTCCGAACGATAGCTAAGCAGATTGCGGTTACCTTGAGGTTGGTAGGAATTACCACTTTGATTGTAGGCTCCCACAACATATACGTTTTGATTTTGGCCAACGGTGGCTGGACAATCATTGTAAGAATGAGGACCACCACAAGTCTCGCAACTCGGTGTTACGGTATTAACTTGTTGGTTTGTTTGAAGCACTCTTGTTAAGTTCCTATTCATCTCTTCCATTTGAAGCTTAAGGGATGCTATTTCTGGATTAGAAGAAGTGATAGAACTCGATGATTCATTCCTTTGAGCGAAAGTATCCCAATCATTGTGATGGGCGGTCATATTTTCGATGAGATCATAGCACTCTTCGGGGTGCCTTTTCATAAAGTTCCCGCCAACAGCTGCATTGATGGTGTCACGATGCCTTAATGTTAGCCCGTTATAGAAGGTATCTATTTGAGTTACGGGTAACATGTTGTGGTTAGGACATCGATCAATTAAAAGCTTATAACGTTCCCAAGCTTCGAACAACGACTCATCGGGTCTTTGACGGAAATTTGTAATATCATTTCTCAACTTGGTACCATAGAGGGGTGGGAAGTATTTCCGAGAAATATTTTTGCCATTTGGTCAAAAGAGTTGATAGAATTCCTTGGCAAACGATCAAACATTCGGCGGATGGCTCGATTTTTTCTTGCAAGGAGTAATGGAAGAGATGTAGTCGTAAATGGGCGTCATCGTGACCCCATTCACTTTCATGCTTTGGGTGACATGCAAAAATTTGTCGAGATGCTTGTTGGCATCATCACCCGGTCTGCGAAATGGACACGAATTTTGAACTATGTGAATTCATGTCATTCTTAGTCCAAAAAGTCGCTGCTTGAATTGCAATAGGAGCAATTGGTCCACCTCGACCATCTAAAGATGGTTGGCACAACTCCTCCATAGTCTAGAGGTCGGGAACTAGTAAACCACCTCCTCCAGCGGGAGGTGGTCCGGCACCACCGGCTCCATTAGCGGCCATGTTAACTACGGGAGGATTTTCAAAAGGTTCTTTCATTGATTAAAAGGGTTCAAACCAACTACCGGTGGGCTTGTTGTTGATGACGGTTTTGATTTCAAGATTGAGAACGAGTGTGCATGCACTTAAACTATAAAAAGAAAATTTACACTAATTTTTTTGGTTTTTTTTCAACAATTTTTCACAATCTATTTTAATAACGAGATAAGACACTTAAACCTAATAATCAACAAGCTTCACGGTAGCGCTTTTAAAGGTGAGCCGTATAGTCGGCTAGTGACACAAAAGTTAAGTTTTAAATCTTTGGTTCGGGAACTAATTAATGGATAATACTTCAGTTGAAAGTATTATATGTTGGTGTTCTTTTACCAACTTGATAATTTTTATTGATAATTAAGGACAAATTTTTTTTTATATATTTGATTTTTCTTGATTTTTTTTCTTTTTTTGTTTATATATATATAAATATACTAATAAAAGAAAAGGAAAAATATTTTTGTATTTTTGTTTTTTATAAAGAAAGTAAACTCCACAAGACGATTTTCAGGCACTAATTGTTCAAACTTCAAAACGACAGAACGCTTTTACACTCCTAATCCGCGCTAGCCGGAGCCCAACTTCGGTGATTTAGTGATATTTTCTTCACCTTAGTAAATAAATAAATATAAATAATCCCTATAACAAGGATCAAAATCCACAAAATCAATGAAACCGAGAGTAGTATCCTATGTATGTTCCGGGTCGACTAGTCCCAACGATTGTGTGAATTGGATTGTCGAAGGTCGGTTTGCATATTTGATGGTTTGAATGAAAATGATCTTGGATTTCGGGTTTTCTAATTTTACAATGCACAAAAAACGATTAAAGAAAACCTAGGAACAAAAGCTAGAATGATTTAAACCTAAAACTTGGACGGGAAAGTAAAAACGCGAGTAAAGATAAAAAAAACTAAATTATCAAAAATTTAACCCTAAATGATTTTTTTAAGTTAATAATCCTAAATTACTAAATTAAAAGAAATTTTAAAGAAAATCCTAAAACGAGAATGTTTAAAGTTGAAAAACGAAGAAAACAAGAACGGGGCCCGAAACCCGAGCTTTAAAAAACAAAATTTTACAAAAAAGACCCTACGAAAGTTTTTCTATTTTTCCTAAGTGAAATATGATAAACGAAAATTTTCTAAAAAGGAAAAATATTTTTTTGATTTTATTTAATTTATTATAATTAAAAAATTGTTTTAAAGAAAATAAATGATAAAAAATAGAAAACGAAATGGGAAAAATTTCAAAAAATTAAGGAAAGTAGCTAAAAGAAAGATGGATCTATGAAAAATAAGCTGGTGATCCCAGCTTATCAAATAAGCCACGAATTAAAGCCAAAAAACAGCTTATGGGCTTATGGGCTAAAAAAGGGTATAAGAGAATTAATTGTGCAACAATAGCTGGATGAGCTATTGAAGCACAATGGTTATGAGGGTGTGAGTGTGGGACGTTTGTTATAAAGGGGGAGGTCCAGGGTTCGAGCATGGGCCTCTCTCTTTTTATAAAAACTTTTTTTTCTTTTGTTCTTTTTAAAACTTATAAAGGACACAAAATTAAGCAAATTTAAAAAAGAAACTTTTTTCAAAACTCACAATAAGCTGGGAAAAATAAGAATCAAATGAATTCTCAGCTAGCAAGCAATGTTCTACCACCCCCCCCCCTCCCCCCCCCCCCCCCCCCCCCCCCCCCCCCTTAAAGACTAAAGCAGCCTAACTGTTGGGCTTGTTTTTAAGCTAAATAAGCTATGGCAAAAGAAACTAGGCTAAGGCAAAAAAAACCCTAAATCTAATAAAGCTAATATTATACAAAAACTATTGCCAAAAAAGAAACTTAAATTTAAGCTTAAGGAAATAACAAGCTAAGAGCTTTTTCTTCTATATTTTAAAACTAATGACTAAACTAAGCTTAAACTGTTGGCACTTAAAGGCAAAATTATGCTTATACCAAAATAAAAGATAAGCTAAAACATAAGGGACCCTAAACCTAATAAGCAATCCTAACAATAAATAAGCTCAAAAGAATAGATAGAAAAGCCAGAAAACCAAGGTAACCTATAAGTCACAAACTGCAAGCAAACAGTCCAAATTGGCACTTAGGGGCTTAAATTTAAGCACTCTAAGGGACTCCTTGAGGCTTAAAACTGCTAGGGCTTATAGCTCAGCTTATGAGCTTCCTAAAACTGCAAAAATCTAGAAATTTGGAAAACAAATAAGTAGGGAAAAGGGCTTGTAAACTAGGCTGTTAGCACCAGTGGAGTTTTTGGAAAGAAAAAGGGAGTTAGTGCAGGCTAGAGAATAAGCTACATGATAAGCTCAAAATGCAAAGTAAAGTCCAAACAGATGGGGTTAAGCTCCTAGAGAGCTTGTATGAAAAAAATTAGAAATGAAAACCTATTTAAACCATCTGATAAATTGATTTGAAAAAAAGGGACTTTAAAAGTGAAAATTTTGACTTTTGGACAGGTTTAAGCAAAGTAAAAGCTGACTCAAAGAAAAACTAACCAATGCTTTATACACTTAAAAGGACACTTAAAACAAGTCTATAAACTTGGTTTCAAGAGACTAATCAAATAAACTTTTTAAAATTGATTTGTCATATCAGTTTCAAAGAAGCTTTTAGACAATCTTAAAAATAGTTTTAAAAACTATAAAAACCATAAAAAAACAGATTCAAATTAACTCAATAAAGCTTGACAAAGATTACCAAGTGACCTAATGGGTCTTTAACCCAATTTGACCCGTTTTCAGAAGTTAACCCAAACACCCCCTTAAGGGTTTAGAAAACTTGGCAGACTTTAAAATGAGCTTACAAAAAGGCTTTTAACAACTTAAAAGCTTATAAATAAGCTTAACAAACAGGTATTTAAAGACAAAAAGATTAAATGACAAGATATGTAGATGAAAACAGTAATTTGCAATAATTTTAAAAAACAAGAATTTAAATGACAAGGAAGGTGAATGACTGAAATTTTAAAAGACAGTTAAATTAAAAAGACATATATTAAAATGGTACAAATCTTGTTACAAGCTTTTGCCTTGATACAAAAATTCAACCCCCCCCCCCCTTTAAAAAAAGCTAACTATTACAATGGCTTTTATAATGAAACTAGTCTAGGGTTCTTGTGTTTCTTCAGTCTTGGTTGTGTTTCTTTAGTGAGGAGAGACCTTGTTAGGATCACATAAATGGACCCAAACAAAGAAGCTTCGGTCACTCGAAGTTACAAGACAAAAGTCTAGCTCGAAAGACAATGTAAATTAATGTAAATGGGCCTTTAATGAAAAAGCCCATCTTAGCCCAAAGGCCAAGGCCCTAGAGAGGCTATATAAAGCCATTCTTATTTTCATTTTTAGGTGAGCAACTTAGATATTTAGAGTTTCATTTTTGTGAGTTTTGTTGCCACACCATTGTTCTTTGTTTTTCTTTAATACAAGTCAATTTAAAGTCTAATCTTGTGTGTTCTTGTGTTAATCGAATGATCTAAAGACCTACAATTGGTATCAAGAGCCTTCAAGATTGATGATTTGATTTGGTTTGTGTTTCTATTTTTTATTCGAAAATAAAAAATAAAGAGGGATCTGAATTTGTTTGTGTGTTTGCTTTCATTCTTGATTCATAGATGGTTTATGTTTAGATCTAATATCATAATAACCATCTCGTTAGCAATCAAGGATTCGGCTTAATTTTATCCTAAGTGGTACGTGTTTTAATCTTGTGTGTTTGAAAAAAATTAAATTGAACGAGCCTTAATACATCTATCTGATTTCGACTTAATTTTTTTTGATCTCATTGAAAAAAAAAAAAATTTAAAATTTCGGCTTATTTTATTTTAAAAATAAAAAGAGTTTAGGCATATTTAAAAAAAAAGAAAAGAAAAGTAAGAGATCTATATTTTTGAGAAGAAAATATTTGTTTTCTAAAATCAAGGGATTTGATATAATCATAGTGGAGGTTAATTTTGGAAAGTAAATAATTGGTTCCTAAAGTCAAAGGATATAATCTTTTGGGAAGTAAATAATTATATCCTAGTGGAGGTTAATTTTGGGAAGTAAATAATTGGTTCCTAAGGTCAAGGGATATAATCCTAGTGGAAGTTAATTTTGGGAAGTAAATAATTGGTTCCTAAAGTCAAGGGATATAATCTTTTAAATTTGGAAATTATATTCTTGTTCTTTTCTTTTCCTCCTACACAAGATCAATTCATTATTGTTTTACGGTTTCTTCTTGATTTTGTAAAATCCCGCGAAAGATACGATTCTTTTCTCGGTTTTAATCAATGGATTTTGTCTAATCCCAGTGCAACTGTAATTGAATTCATCTAAACACAAAATCAAACAAAATCAACCACCAAACACTAATAATATAATCAACTATCACTCATCGATCAGATCATTCAGTTATTAGATATTCAAAAACCAAAGATGACTGATAAGGATTCAAGTGCTGCAGGTTCTATTACTTTGACTACTTTTGTTCACACTCGTCAGTAACAGAGGTACACAAAAAGGTTTGGAAAATTAAAGAGTACCAACTGCGTTTGAGCCAATCATATTAAAATTGAGAGCAAAACCATGGTTGGGCGGCAGTATAGACGTTAGTTTTGTTAACGAGATTATACCATTTTATGAAAACATCAAAAACCTTTCTCAAAACCTAGATACTGACATCTATACAGAAGTAAAGGAGTTTGAGCGTAGTCTTGATTAAAATGGAAAAGTGACTATGAAAGTGTCTTGCGGATAACAGCGCTCCGTGGTGACAAAAATAAGCATCATTCTTGCAAAGACAAGGCATCTACAAAGAGTGATGACCGAATCTTTGGAATGACATAGAGCTTCATTGTGATAAATATAGCAAAAGACATCTGCTCTTTTGTGCTTTATTCTGAAAGAGCAAGTTTGTCTACTGAGATCGAATTGCAGTTGTAAAGAACTTCAATCATAATTTTACATAAGGGAGAACACTCCAGAGTCGTTGCACTTGAAGCTGAGGTTTGTTTTAGAGAAGAACAACAATGCTTGCCAAATCTGAACACCAATCCTCTTTATACAAAAGCAGTTTATTGATCTACAAACTCAAAATTTCAAAACTACAAGACTATTCAAAATTGAGAAGGTTTTGTGTTGCCGCCGAATGCAAACTGCATCAAATGCTATTGTTGAATTAACAGTTAAAATACCAGCTTCTAAAGGAAAGGATGGGGGGACACCATCTGGGATTCTGAAAACTCAGACTATCAACCTCTATGAGAATGTTGAATGTAGGCCCCACCACAGGTAGCCTTGATCAGCAGGCCTTAGAAACTGAAGTCACTCAGTTGAAAGACGCCCTCACTTCCCTTCGGATCCAAAATGATGGGTACAAGATTAGAGAAACGCACAATGGTGAAGCGACAGGTATTAGAACTGTCGACTGCCTGTTTTACCACTCAGAACTACACTCACAGGGAAGATGGCTATCTTTAAATGGCTGAAATTGCCAAATGAAAGCTGAAGCTGTTTGCAATAAGGATTAGTGGACCTACAGGCTAGTGAAACCCAATTACTGCTTCAATGATGTACACCAAGGAGTTCTAAGTACATTTGTTCCACCAAATAGCCAATTGGGTTTCAACCGACCCCGTTTGCCTAAAAAGAAGCAGGTGGACTTTTCGATCCGCAAGATCTTACCAAGACCCGCCACAAAATCAACAAGTTGTAAACGCATAAGATACTAAGTTCCTGTCAACGTATTTCAAAAACAAACTGCCACTGTCGCTCGCAAACCAAACCCTAAGAACAACTTTCGGAACCATAGTCGTTTACCGACTAAGAATGTGAAAGCGAGGAGGGCAGCTGATTACTATAGGAATTTGTATGTTGATATTGGTCAGTTTGTGGTTCATTCTACGAAATATGTGCATGTCAAAATCACCAGCCATTTAAGTGCGCTGGTTCTGTGTTATCACCTCTAAAAATGCCTGGAAAGTACCAGGAGTACGTTGCGAGAACAATTGTACCTCATGGAAGGCCCACGGTAAACGTTTCAATTTATGTGATATCTTATGGTCCAAGATTGTCTACAGGAACCATCGTGCCGCCTTCGAAATTACCCATGGTTAGGTCCTCGTACCAACGTTACTTTGAGTATGGAACCTGTTCTCAAACCTTTGGAACTCACCCCATGCGTCAGTTCTAGTTCAAGTTCCACTGTTACTATGGTCTCTCGGTTTTTTGACTATAGACTCGGCGATCGCAAGGCTGGTTCCAATGGGATTTCTGCCATCTTTGAATGATGAGGTATCTTGCACAATAACATTCATTGTATAATTGTGTATATGTTTAAAAAAAACATGAAAAAAAATTAGTGTAGGATGGCTTGCAGTTATTTCAGACTGCAACCCGGTCTTAACCCAGAGATTTAATGTACGTTTCAGTGCATTATTTCTTTACAAACAAGAAGTTATCTAAGCCCCGAACCATTTTTCTCATAAACAACTTGTTTTATCAAACATGGTGGGTTATCAAATCAATCATTGACAGGGTCAATTGTTTGAGGGGTGAATCAAGTATTACTAACAGTTGTGCAGGTCAAAAAGGTCGTTATTGTTGCTCGATTCTATTGCTGACAGATTGACAGCGACCAACCGGATAAAAGTCCAGACAGATTGCAGTATCATTCCTGTATGGGGTATTACTAAAGGCCTTGTTTCTATTTACTCGACTTGATTTTTTGTGCTATTTCACCTCACCTCATACTTTGAGGGGGAGATTGATACATTTTAAGTCCATTCTAGATAAAAAAACCATTCACAAGTATCATACTTTTGATCGGGGGAGAAAATGTGACTTAAACATGTAAAACGGATAATTAATGATTCGATTGATTCTAAAATGCTAAGTCCTATACCATGCTTTGTGACTAAACACCTTTCGATTATCGACGCACATTGTGTAGGGGGGAGCATAAGTGTTAATAATGATAAAAAAAATTCAAGGTACCAACAAGTTTGTGTTTTTACACAGCGTATCTGATAAATGACAAAGAATCTTTGGTTTCATGTTCGTTGAAAGTGATCTTAAGGATGTTGAGGAAAGAATGTGGACCACCAGGGGCTTTCGTATGAATGCTCATGCTGGTCTTCGGACTTGCGCCCACTAGTGAAGTGGATTTCCATAAATGTAATTGTAAAGTTTGGATTTCCAAGGCACTTCATAAATCTTTCGGGATAAATTTCAATACATCATCAGAAGCATTTGATTTAAACTTTCGTTTTTGTGCCCAACACAAATTTTATAAGCACTTCGAAGTTTTTCAAATCATTTTTGACCATAGGCCTTTCTACGGATATTAAATTGTATTAAGAAGTAAAACGCTAAAAAGGAATTATACGGTATAGTCAGCAGATAGTAACTGTACTGACTCACTCTTTACCTATTCTATTAGTAGAAATATATTAGTGTGTTAGTCTTGACATTCTGGTCTATGAGAACGGCGAACATTAGCGGAATCTGTTACTTAGGTATTAGAGGAACTAGCTTGTCACGTGCCGGAAAATGTCAAGAGGTTATTTGGATGAATCTTTCTGAGCACAGGTGCAAAGTGTTTCGTACTTGTAATCATTGATCCTCACGGAATCAGAGGTTTTTCGTACCGCCCAGATTGAGTTTGTCTATACTTGATCCTTCAAAATATAAAACCCTTCTTGTGTCACTAAATTGATTTTCTAGAACACAATTAAGTGGATTTTACATAACAAAATGTTTTTGTTAGTGACTAAGTTGTTCTATCATAGCGAATGACGACTCAAAGTATCTGATGCAAGACATGCTCATATCCATACCACAGTATCTGAAGTAATCAAGAAAGCTTACATTCAAAGCTTCCGCATAATCTCTGAAAATCAATGTCTTCTTCAAATGCAAAAGTTCAAATGATTGGAAGAAGATACATCAACAAAGCTTTCAAAGATTCCAACAGATATGAGCATGTAAGACTAAAGTTTAGCGTATGGGAAAGTAAAAGTGAAAGGAGATCACAAAGTAATTCAAAGAAGTAAAGCTTAAAACATGATCAAGATCAAGATCATAGTCATCACAATCAAATTCTGGAAGATCTGATCAAGTGTTAAGATTTAATTACCGTAAGTACAACAAGTGAAGTACCCACATCAACAACGAGTGAAGAGACTAAGCGACGAGTAAGCTTCTTCTCATGACCTCATCTAGGGGAAGATTGTTAGGATCACATAAATGGACCCAAACAAAGAAGCTTCGGTCACTCGAAGTTACAAGACAAAAGTCTAGCTCGAAAGACTATGTTATTTAATGTTTATTATGTATAAGGGCCAAGATGTAAAAAGCCCAAATAGAAAGCCCTAAAAGGCAAATCCTTTTAGTATAAATAGACCTAGTCTTAGTCAAAATTAGGTTAGCTTCTCCATTTTATATTTTTCTATTTAAGGGTTTGTAGCCTCTTTCTTTTTTTGTTTCTTTCAATAGAAAGTTCCTTAATGATAATCTTTTGTGCATTGATCTTGTGCTTAATCCTGAATGATCTAGGATCTATCAGACCTTCATTCAATCTTAGCCTTCGTTTTTCTTGTTGCCCATCAAAAGTCATCACAGCCTTGAAATCTTATTTTTTTTCTGTAGCCAATGGAGTGAAGGGTGGATTGCCAGCTTGTTCACGAGGCCATGTGAAGGTTTTATGGGATAGTGGTGGTGATGCGTTGTTGGATGGTTATGGCAGGCTATAGCCAAAAAGACAGTGAACCAATACCCAAAGTGCATTTGGCGGTGTGGATGTAAACAGGTTGTTATACTATGTTTGTTTGAAGCAGGGGTGAAGGTTTGGAAAGATGGCAAAACGAGCCCCTCTATTTGTATGTTACGTTTGCAAATTAAGTCCAAGTGGTGTTAGACTTTTAGAGTTTTGGCAAAATAAGTCCTTGATGGTTATTTGAGTGATTACATACATGGTCCTTGTGGTTAAACGAAAGTTAAGGGTTAAGGAGTTTAAAGGCTAACGGGGTTAAGTTGCATTTGGGCTTTTTGTTTAACATTGGGCCGGTTTATGTGTTAAAAGGAACTTGGGCTTTTTATCACACTAAGGGCTCATAAGTCTTTGATATTAACCCTTAATGGGCTGCCCCGGCCCATTAGATGGGTAAGGGTGGCCCATTTAGAATTTCTTCGGCTACGGCTTTGACTTTGACTTTTGACTTTGACTTTTGACTTTGCGGGGTTGACTTTGACTTTGACTTTTGTTGACTTTGGCTTTTCCACGCTTTTCCATTCCGTGCTCGGTTTTGTCGTTTTTGGCTTCGTTTTTCATCCTTTTGTCGGATATCTGTTTCCTGCACATTATAAGTGAAAACATATAAATACAATGTATTTTTGATACGTTTTTGGCCATTTAAGTCTGATTTTAATGGTGATAGGTATGTGTAATTAAACGCATACCACATACTTTTATGAAATTACTTGATACATAACCTACACACAATAACCCTTATTAGATATTGTGAGGATTTAACCTTATCCGTTTCCAAATGTTTACCCAAATTCCACAAAATATAAGTGTGCCGATGATGTTGTAGACTTTAGAACTTGGCTTCGTATATCTATCCGAGACCACAATAATGAGTACTATGGATTTAGATGGAGTAATTTGTTTAAATTGGTAAATTTCTAGGCATACAACCAAAAAGCATTTATATGTTGTTTTATTAACTAACTACACTGGTTAGTTAACCACCGTATAAACCCTTTGTTTACTCTCATCTTAAGAGTAAGATACCCCTAGAAAAACCAATAGAGTCAATCCTTTAGGAATTACACCAACTGTTTGTTTCATTACACCTTAGCCTATCTTGTTAGATTAAGTCCATTTATCAGTTGCTAGTTGCTTAAAGTGTAAAGAATGTATTTCCCGAGTCTTGTGTCAATTTGCTATCTTTGGTATGGTTTGAGCAAAATTTGCACATTGTGAATGGGAATGTATAAAGTAGTCAAAACTCATGTATTTTTACTACCAACACAATTATTGGTACGTCCGAAGAATGAAGAATTATCGAAGGAATTATCCAAAGTTATTATGATCATGAAGATGGTGAAATTACACCGTGTTTCGTAGTTTGTTTTAAAAAATAAAAAAAAAACAGAAAATTGCAACAAAAAAAAGAGGAGGAAAGTTTAGAGATAATCGTTTCGCAAAAGCTTAGACCGAAGGAATGATATGAAGGATCGATTATTCGTTGATACGTCTTATAAGTCAACGATGTAGAGTATTGTATAAAGTGGTAGATATCGCCACTTGTCTTATAAAAGTATGTAAAGTAAGAGATGATTGGGAAGTTGACCATTACGGGAACGCCAACTTTGGTTGTTGTTTTTGATCAATGATCAAGACGTGTGTAAATAGTTGTGTCTTAATCATGGTAATGGTCGGGAAAAAGTGTCTAACAGCTTATATCTTGGACCTAGTCTATTTGTTTTGTAATTTTAGTTTAACAACAATTTAATTCACTTTCCTAATCATTAACCATGGGTTTTACATGAATAAGGATGTGTACGAGCATGCATGTCTATTCTGTCATTATGGCTATGTATGCATGTCTCAACTGCCTTGTTGGTTTATTACTACTGGTGAAAGTTAGAAGATCCCTACCCTATATCATTCTTCATCCTAATCCTTGGTTAAACTCTAATGAGGATGTGATCGAACTCACATGTCTATTCCGTCGTTACGGCCATGTATGTGTGCTTCAGCTGCCTTGTTGGTGTAGTACTTTTGGTGAAAGATTATAAAATGATCAACCTTAAGCCTTATAATAAAAACCCATTTTTACCTTTTTAAACTTGTTACTCCTTAGCTCTAATGGTGTAGATGTGTATCCTTGCCAAGCCTATGATAGAATACTCGTCACGACCTATCAATTGAGAGAATTAGTTACATGTTACCACATAGATTAGTTGAGTGATTTTAGTGTTTTCATCTTCCTATTTCGTGAGGTGTTTGGTTGTGTACTTGTAATAGATCAAATAAATGCTTAAACGGAAAAATCCTTAGGGATACATTTTCATAAACTTCTAAAGGCTACTTGAGGACAAGTAGGATTCAAGTGGAGGGATATTTGATGACATCAAATAACGTCACTTTTATAGCATCATTTATCCCATGTAAATAACCTATTTTGTATAATTATTGCAAAGAATTGTTACTTAATCATTTGTATTTGAGAATTGCAGTAATTATGGAGTACTTGGTGAAAGTTAACTAAAAGGCACGCATTCTGGAGCTTAAACAAAGATATTTGAAGATTACTGTTCTGACAACCAATACGCCGTATCCATCAAGGAAGATACGGCGTATCTGTGCCTGCACTCACCAAAGACCACGAAGGAAACAAGATCCAATACGCCGTATCCAAGAAAAGCAATACGCCGTATTCAAGCTATATGGAAATAAAATATTCTAGAAGATATCAAACGTGGTCCCTACTCTAAGAAACCCCCGATACGCCATATCCAAGACTTTGGATACGCCGTATCGACCATATTCTAGACCCTATAAATAGAAAACTCAAAAATGAGTTTTAAGTGTGCTAAATCATATTCTCGATACCTAAACCACAAAAGTCGATTTTCATAGGAGAAAAAGAGCAGAAGAGGTCGAGCAACGCGATTAATTCCATAGGAGACAACGTGTAATTTCTTATACTTTTGTAATCGTTTAGTTTTTGGTATTATTCGTTAACTCGATTAGTTTACCTTGGTTAAATCATTACTTTTGTATTAATTATGACGTTTGAAGGCTAATACCTTCGGGTATTAGCCATTATTATGAAGATCTTAATGTTTGGTTTGTTTATCTCGATTTCTTAATTTATCGTTGAATTGCTTGTTTATGTTTATCAGTATACTTGTTTACATGCTTTTGTATGCGACCTATCATTCAACTGGATCTACTGATACGGACCAAGTAATCTAGATGCCGGGATAGCTCTCCATATAATAATTTATACATCTAGACCAATAGGATCACAATTAACGACCTATCTTTGCCCTTTGATTGTGAGCTTAGTTGGACCATAAGGTGACCTTGGTATCAACGAGTACGTTCTCGATTAATTGGTAAAGACTTGGTTAGTGGACTACTAGTATATAAATTGCCATTAAGTAGTAAGATGCTTTATGCGGATGCGTTTAATTATGATAGAATTCTACGTGTCTAGGTCTTAGGAAGAAGTAACGCCTAAGTCTTAAGAATGATATGTCGCCTCGAGAGAAGTATTCATTGCACTAAATAAACAAACCAACGTTCTAATTGGATTAATCATGGTTAATACAGTTTTCTTATATTTGGCTAGACTGCTCTTCTATCTTTTGTCTATTTGCTTGCGTGTGTTATTGTGTCTTAAGTTGATCTAAGTTGCCATAAACCTATGCCAGTCTCTCAGCTGAAAACCCCACGTTTATCCATTAGAATTAGGATTAACATAGGTTTAGAATAGGTTTAACATAGAATAGAATTCAAATAGTTTAATTTAACTAACTTTAGTTAACCAAAATATTGATAAAATAAAAGATTAGTTCTCGCTCTTAGTGTTCGACACCCTACTTACCGCAAAACTCCATCTGACTGGGTACACTGCCTGTTAAAGTGTTGTTTTAGGTAAAGTCCGTAAAATATAAATATAAAACTTGAACTATCGTAAACTACAACCTCACAACGACACAATCAAGTTTTTGGCGCTGTTGCCGGGGAGTAAAATTTTAATCTTGACTTTTATTTAATATTTTTGTTTTTAACATTAGATTAACTTGACCCTAGGATTAGTGTAATTTAGATTAATTAGTGTAATTTAGATTAGTGTAAAATTTTGCAAAATTATATATATTTGTTTTTAAGTGTTTGCTTGTTTTATTTGTGTGATTGTTTTGTTTGTTTTTATTGTTTTCTATACACTGTTCTGGTCAATAACCTGATACGGCGTATTCACTCAATTGGATATCTAATTTTCTTAGCCAGTACAGCGTATTCATTCAATAGATTGATACGGCGTATTCAGATCAACTGAATACGGCGTATCGATCGTCTGATACAGTAACAAAAGCTGATTTTTCGCATTCGATTTCTGTATTTCTGTGTTTTCTCTCTTTCGAGCCTATCCTACTGATTGTTTATCCTCTGTTTCAGGTATTGCATGACAAGGAGTTCAACAAAGGAACTATTAACGCCTTTTAAGGAGCCAAAACGAGAATTTCGATCATCTAGGAAGCTTTTCAAGACACTATGTCTTGACGGATCAAGATCGCTTGAATACAATCTATTTTCTGATCTAGAAGAGAATTTCGAGGAAGAAGTTGCGGAAACAATGACGAAAACCATGGAACAATACATGAGAAAAACCCGAGCTGAGTATGGATCAAGCATTGCTAGGCCTAAAATCGATGACAAATATCACTTTGAATTAAAAGGCTAATTTCTTAAGGAACTACGAGACAACACCTTCAGCGGTTCGGATCATGAAGTTGCGAACGAACACATTGAGAAAGTTCTAGAGATTGTTGACTTATTCCATGTTCCTAATATTACTCAAGATCAAATAATGCTTCGAGTCTTCCTTATGTCCTTAACTGGAGCCACGAGTCATTGGCTAAGAAACAAACCGTTTAGTTTGATTAAAACTTGGGAAGATCTAAAGACAAAATTTCTAAGCAAGTATTGCCCACCTGCTCGAACTGCAAAGAAAATGAAGGAGATTAACAACTTTCAGCAAGAACCCGATGAAACCATTTACCAAACATGGGAGAGATTTAAAGAACTCTTGATGAAGTGCCCTCAACACTAATTGGCAGAGATGCAGAAGGTGATCTTGTTTTACAATGGATTGGATGTTCTAACTAGACAAATTCTTGATTCAAAAGGTGCCATACCAACTAAGACAGCGGCTGATGCAAAAGTAACCATCCAAGAGATGGCAGAATATTCTTAAAAGAGGCACAATGGAACATCTAGGACAAGAAGTACTGAAACTTCTAATGAATTGGCTGCAATTCAAGCACAACTCAACAATCTTGGAAGAGAAATCAAGAAGGTGAATGAAAAGGTTTATGCTGCCCAAGTGGGATGTGAGAAATATAAAGAACCCCACTACACCAAAGACTGTCCACTCAAAGAAGAAGGTAAAACCCTTGAAGAAGCCTACTATACTCAGTTTGGTGCACCCTTCCAACAAGGAGAGCAATATAGAGCAGCACCTCCAGGATTCTACCAAAGAAACAATGCAAATCCTTCATATCAAGAACAAAGACAATCAATGGAAGAATCACTAAGCAAGTTTATGAGCGAATTAGCAAAGAGACATGAAAAAAACTTCAACTTGATCAAGGAAATTCGAGCTTCCACTGACGCAGCTATCAGAAACCAAGGAGCTTTGATTAAACTTTGGAAATTCAAATAGGGTAAATTAGCAAGGTACTGCAGGAAAGAGGATTTGGAAGTCTACCTAGCTCTACTGAAACAAACAGAAGGATCATGTCAAGTCAATTTCAACTACTATTGAAGCTGATATGACACCGATACGCCGTATCGGATCATCCTAATACGCCGTATCGGCCCAACAGAACAGTAAGCTGATGTTCGAGTCAAGACGAATGACTATTCTATTTCCAAGTCATTTGAATAATTGTTACTATGATGAGAAGAAGGGATTGTATGGACTACAATGCTTGGACGCCTACTCTTATGGAGCTACACGTGTCGACGACTCCCTACCCCGAAAGGAGAAAGACCCCAGAAGTTTCACTTTACCTTGCTATATTAACAATGTTTGCTTTGATAATGCCCTTGTTGACTTAGGAGCTAGTGTAAGTGTCATGCCTCTCTCGACCTACCTTAACTTAGGTTTAGGTAAATTAGCTCACACTAAGTTAACAGTTGAATTAGCAGATAGGACAGTGAAATATCCAAAGGGAATAGCTAAAAATGTACTAGTAGGTATTGGTAAGTTTTTTTTCCCCGTAGACTTCATAATACTAGATATGCTCGAGGATGTCAAAGTGCCCTTGATCCTCGGAAGACCGTTTTTGTCTACCACCCACAGCTAAGATTGATGTGTTCAAAAGAAATATTGCTTTGAGGGTAGGGGATGAGAAAATTATTTTTAAAAGTATGAAACCTGCTAGTAGTTTGATTAAGAGGGTCTACATGTTAAGTCTGAGAGAACGTAGGAAACTTGATTTAGAAGCTAGGCTAATGGGAGAGACTTTGGTGTTAAATAGATCATTAGACACTTTATATGGAGATTACATTGAATTAATAATCTTAATGTACCATTAGAACTTAGGAAAGATCAAGATGATGATTTGATGCCCACCATTGAGGAAGGTAAGGTAATTGATGAGCCCATGATTGACATACTCAAGACTAGGAATAATGAAAGTTTTGATGAGTACCCTAGTTTTTGTGACTTTGACCGAAAGATCTATATTGATTGTGCCTACAACTTGAGATTTTCATGCATGATAGGTTTTGAACATGTAAATGCTAATTTTCCCACTTTTTTCCGTTAATGTGATGTCTAGAGAGTTCTACAATTCTATAATGAAGGACAAAGTTGAATACAAAGGAACGAACGTAGTTGGAGCTTTTATGAATGTACCTATATTTGTTGGAAAATTTTCTATTGTAACTCATTTTGCAGTAGTGGAAAATATAGATGGCTACCGAGATCAAGACATGGGAGATGTCATTTTTGGAGAACCATTCTGCAAAGCTTCATGTGTGAAAGCAAGAAGGTTTGACGGGTTTATCACTATCTACAATGGTAATGATAACATAACTTACCAAATGGCGCGATCACATCCAAGGTTTAAACATCTATCCAAAGCCCAATGCAACAAGATCAAGCCATTACAAAAGGTGAGTGTGCATGATAAGCTGAATGGAATCTCGCATCCGTACTAGAAGCTCAAAAGTTTCTATAAGGGGGTCTTGAACTTAGGCCCCGAATATATTCGAGATGCGAAAATAGAAGAATGGCTCACACGCGGGCACATAAGCGTGCATGAGATGAAGTAGAAGGAAGATGAAGAAAAAGTCTAACTCAAAGACTAGCTGAAAGAAAAGTGCTTCCTGGGAGACAACCCAAATTGTTTTTATTTATTTTTATCGAGTCTGTCTTCCTAGACATCAATACGACGTATCCGCTCCATACCATACGTCGTATTGAATGTCTGGACTTTATCAGTCCTTTATTTTTTTGCATTTAAAACTTTATCGTTAGATCTGTCTATACGGCGTATTCATGCACATGATACGGCGTATTTGGCAGACTGACTCGTATTGATACTTTTTACAGGACTTTCTATACGGCGTATCCTAGTTTATTAACCGTAGGATACCCAAGATAGGATTTTGCATGTTTTTCCTATATTTTGCACAGGACCTCGCTGAAAAAGAAATCGACAAAGTTGGTGAAGTATCAATCATCTGGAATCCTATGTGTAGACGCATTTACAACACACATTCTTGCTCATAAACTCAACTTGGAGAATCTACCGAGCAAAACATAAGGGGAGTTTCTCGTTCTAATTCTTTTAATTTCCCATTTTTAATGTTTTATCTATACAACGAGGACGTTGTATAATTTAAGTGGGGGGATGAGAATTAGAACGTTACTTGTCCTATTTTTCACATTAAAATGATTAAATTATGCTCAATTTAAAAAAAAATTAAGCATACTTTTGTGAAATTACTAGTTACATAACCTGCACACATTACCCTTATTAGACATTGTGAGGATTCAGCCTTATCCGTTTCCAAATGTTTACCCAAATCCCATAAAAATATGAGTGTGCCGGTGATGTTGTAGACTTTAAAACTTGGCTTGGTATATCTATTCGAGACCACAATAATGAGTACTATGGATTTAGATGGAGTAACTTGTTTAAATTGGTAAATTTCTAAGATTACACCCAAAAAGCCTTTATATGTTATTTTATTAACTAACTACACTGGTTAGTTAACCGCCGTATAAACCCTTTGTTTACTCTCATTTTAAAAGTAAGATACCCCTAGAAAAACCTGTAGAGCCAATCCTTTAGGTTAACACCAACTATTTGTTTCGTTACACCTTTACACCTTAGCCTACCCTGTTAGATTAAGTCCATTTATCAGTTGCTAGTTGCTTAAAGTGTAAAGTATGTATTTCCTGTGTCTTGTGTCATTTTCTATCTCTGGTATGGTTGGGAAATTTGCACATTGCAATGGGAATGTAAAAAGTAGTCAAAACTCATGTATTTTGACTACCACCACAATTATTGGTACGTCCGAAGAATGAAGAATCATGAAAGAAATTATCCGGAGTTATTATGATCGTGAAGATGGTGAAATTACACCGAGATTCATAGTGTAGTATTGTTAAAAAATAAAAAATTTAGAAATTTGCAACAAAAAAAGGAGGAAAGTTTGAAGATAGTCGGTTCGTTAAAGCTTAAATCGATAGAATTATTTGAAGGATTGATTATTCGTTGATGCATGGTTATAAATCAACGATGTAAAGTTTTGTATAAAGTGGTAGATATCGCCACTTGTCTTTGTAAAAGTATGTAAAGTATGGGATGATTGGGAGTTGACCGTTACGGGTACGCCAACTTAGGTTGTTGTTTTTGATCTGTGATCAAGACGTTTATGTATATAGTTGTGTCTTTATTATGGTAATGGTCGAGAAAAAGTATATAGCAACTTGAAACTTATCTGTTTGGACTTAATTTATTTGTATCGTGAAATTTTTATTTAACAACAATTTATTTCCCTTTCCTAATAATTAACCTTAGGTTTTACTCGAATGAAGATGTGATCGAGTCATGCATGTCTATTCCATCGTTACGGTCATGTATGTGTGATTCAACTGCTTTGTTGGTTTATTACTTTTGGTGAAAGTTAGAAGATACATACCTTATATCATTCTTCATCCTAACCCTTGGTTAAACTCGGATGAGGATGTGATCAAGTCACATATTTCTAATCCGTCGTTACGGCCATGTATGTGTGATTCAGCTGCATTGTTGGTGTGGTACTTTTGGTGAAAGATTATTAGAATGATCAACCCTAAGCCTTATCATAAAAACCCAATTTACCTTTATAAACTTGTTACTCCTTAGCTCTAGTGGTGGAGATGTGTATACTTGCCAAGGTTATGATAGAATACTCGTTATGACTAAGCAATTAAGTGAATTAGTTACATGTTACCACATAGATTAGTTGAGTGATTTGAGTGTTTTCATCTTCCTATTTCGTGAGGTGTTTGGTTGTGTACTTGTAATTGATCAAATAAATGCTTAACGAAAAAAATCCTTAAGGATACATTTTCATAAACTTCTAAAGGCTACTTGAGGACAAGTAGGATTCAAGTTGGGAGATATTTGATGACATCAAATAACGTCACTTTTATTGCATCATTTATCCCATGTAAATAACCCATTTTGTATGATTATTGCAAGAATTGTTACTTAATCGATTGTATTTGAGAATTACAGTAATTATGGAGTATTTGGTGAAGATTAGGAAAAAGGCACGAATTTTGGAGCTTAAATGAAGAAATATGAAGATTACTATTCTGACATCCTATACGCTGTATCCATCAAGGAAGAGACGGTGTATCTGTGCCTGCACTTCACAAAAGACCACGAGGGAATAAAGTTCAATACGCCGTATCCAGAAGAACTCCATACGCCGTATTTAATATAAAGTAATAAAATATTTTGGAAGATATCAAACGTGGTCCCTACTCTAAGAAACCCCCGATACGACGTATCCATCTCACTCGATACGCCGTATCGACCAAATTCCAGACCCTATAAATAGAAAACCTAAAAATAGGTTTTCAGTGTACTTGATCATATTTTCGATACCTTAACCACAAAATTCAATTTTCAGAAGACAAGAAGAGCAGAAGAGGTCAAGCAAAGCTACTGATTCTATAGGAAACACTTTGTAATCTCTTATACTCTAGTAATCGTTCAATTTTTGGTATCATTCGTTTAGCTCGGTTAGTTTACCTTGGTTGAATTATTACTCTTGTATTGACTATGATGTTTGAGGGCTAATACCCTTGGGTATTAGCCATTATTATGAAGATTTGAATGTTTGATTTATTTATCTTGAATGCTTAATTTATCATTGACTGCTTGTTTATGTTTTATCAATTTATACTTGTTTACGTGCTTTTGTATGCGACTATCATTCAACTGGATCTAGTGATACCGACCACGTTAGCTAGATGCCGGGATGGCTCTCCATATAGTGATTTATATATGACCAATAGGATCACAAATAATGAACTATCTTGGAATACTAGTATATAAATTGCCATTAAGTAGCAAGTGGGTAAAGTCTATATGAGCTAGGGTTTAACAAGATCACCATTGATTTAACCCCTAAGATAGATTATAATCAGCAAATAGGATGCTTTATGCGGATGCGTTTAATTGTGATAGAATTCTACGTGTCTAGGTCTTAGGAAGAAGTAACCCCTAAGTCTTAAGAATGATATGCCGCCTCGTGATAAGTATTCATTGCACAAAATAAACAAACCAATCTTCCAATTAGATTAATCATGGTTAATACAGTTTTCTTATATTTGGCTAGACTGCTCTTCTATCTTTTGTCTGTTTGCTTGCGTGTGTTTTTGTGTCTTAAGTTGATCTAAGTTACCATAAACCTGTGCCAGTCTCTCAGGCTGAAAACCCCCTTTATCCGTTAGAATTAGGATTAACATAGGTTTAGCATAGGTTTAATATAGAATAGAATTAACATAGTTTAATCTAACTTAGTTTAGTTAACTAGAATATTGATAAAATAAAAGATTAGTTCTCGCTCTTAGTGATCGACACCCTACTTACCACGAAACTCTATTTGACCGGGTACACTGCCCGTTAAAGTGTTGTTTTAGGTAAATTCAGAAAAATATAAATTTAAAACTTGAACTATTATAAACTACAACCTCACAACGACACAATCAATGAATTTTGCAGTTTGTGTTTTTGTTCTTAGCTGCGGAGTGTGCATCTTTGTCTTGACTGTGGTTTGTGTAATTTACTTTGGCCACGGTTTGTGAAAATTACCTTTGCTATAGTTTGTGTAGTATACTTTGGCTGCGGTTTGTGTAAATTACCTTCGTTGCGGTTTGTGTAGTATAATTTGGCTGCGGTTTGTTTAAATGCTTGGCTGCGGTTTGTGTAATTATATTGGCTGCAGTTTGTGTAATTTATATTAGGCTGCGATTTGTGTAATACATTTGACTGTGGTTTATGTAATAGCCTTGACTGCGGTTTGTGTATGATAAGGGAACAAATGGCTGCGGTTTGTGACATTTTATGAACAAAAACTCTGCCGAAATTTTGAACAAATCCTAAGATCAAGACAATCATTATATATAATCCAGATTTACCAAATTTGACTATGGACTACAATTTGACCATTTGACTTCGGTTGACTTTGACTAAAATTTAAGACTTTCATTAGTTGGACAAGTTTTACTATTTACCTTAGTTTATTGTTTTAAATTGTATAACAAACCGGACTTAATCACTTGAAACTTAAAACACAAAGTCACTAAAACCAATCATACCAACAAGAATAGTTTGTCTAATTAGTAAAATATATATTTGTCATGTATATAAACTGTATTAGATAACTCTTAAGCAGAATCATAAAGCAAGATAATGCCAAACAAGCTGCTCGAGATGAAAAGTTGGTTCCTTCAAATGACAGAGTCAAAATTGGCAAAAGCAATCTCAAAATGGATCCTTCTATAACTCAGAGGGAGGAAACTTATCAAGTTGTTTTGGATATTATCAAGAACACTTCGTGCTACAACGCCTTTCTCATTTCTGCTGATGTACCTAAAATTTACATGCAGTAGTTTTGGCTCACAATCAAGAAGGTTAAGAAATCCTCTTTCTACCAGTTTGACATCGACAACAAGACATGTCAAATTGATGTTGAGATATTTCGAGAAATTCTTGATATATCTCCTAGAGTTCCAAATCAAGTGTTCACTGTCCCTCTATCATCATCTAATTCACTTATAGAATTTATTTTGGAACTGGGCTACAAGGGTCAATTGAAACACATCTCTGATATGTATATCGATTAGATGCATCAACCTTAGAGAACCTTTGGAGCTATCATCAACAGATGTTTATTGGGGAAGACGTTGAGAAATGACAGACTTTGATAGTAAAGAATTGGAATTTTATGTGGCCTTTACCATAATGCAAATGTTGATGCTGCTGCATTGATATGGAAAGATCTTCAATACCAGATTAATAACCATCAGTCTAAAATCAGAAGACGTGAGATCATGCCCTATCCCAGGTTCACTAAAACCATCATTCACCATTTCATGACAAAACACAAATCAATTTCCACGCGACAAGGTTCTCCTTACCACACAGTTGATGATGATAAGGTGTTGGACAAACTGAAGTTCATCAACAAAGGAGACATTTACTAAGTATATGGAAAACCTATTCCAGATACGTGGATAACTGATGAAATCAAGAAATTTGAGCATACAAGATGTACTTCAAATATTCCACTGGCTTAATCCCTCTGTCACACCCCCAGACGGGGCCTGGACGGAATACGTGTCCGAGGGCGTGATGTCATAACAATCCGACCACAAAGCAACAAAGAACGACCACTAATCATGGACGTTTGAAAAATAGTTGTACTCGTTGCATAAAGAAAATAAATTTAAGTTTTACAACCAGTCATAAGAGAGTTAAATGTAGCAGAAGCATAACAAAGTTTGACAATGACAACGAGTATATAAATAGATAAGTCTTGAAATTAGCGAAGTCACATAGCACATAGACTCCATTTAGCATCAAGAATCAAGCCAAGCTAAGCACCTGAGAAAACATGTTTAAAACGTCAACATAATGTTGGTGAATTCATAGGTTTAAGTTAATACAAGAGTGGACCACAAGATTTCAAAACGTATGCGACTACTATAACAGATACAACATCACATAAAAAGTATTTACTGTTACGCTAAGCTCATGACACCGATGCTAATAAAGTAGGGCATATCATATCATGCCACATAGTATTCCTGCCCTTAACTGGTGTCCCAAACCAAAGACCACCACAACGCACATCGACATGACATATATCCGTTTGTTCTTCGTTAAGTGGAACCAAAGCAGATAGGGATAATTAGTCCCAATAGATCTATTTACGCATTCGCGCTCACTTAACCAATCCAATTGGCCATAGGTGACTAACGGTTCATGATAGTTCGGGCAATAGTGGTTTGTAAGCAATATTTACGCATATCGCACAGCTCCACGATAGAACATTAACCAATCCAATTGGGGCCATAAGGGGTGACATACTACCGGATTCATGATAGTTACGGGCAATAGTGGTTTTGTAGAAACTAGGCAACACAAAAACATGTAAAACTTACGTAAGAACTTGTGCCAATTTTTGAAAGCAAAAGCAATGTTTCACACCCTAGAAGTATAAAGCATTTGAAATAGTACAACGTGGGTATATGCACTCAAACCTTAAAAGCAATGGTGATCAAAAAAAGGATAATCAACGAGGAAGAAATAAAGCCGAAAGTCCTACACGCGACCTAAATAAATGACGCGTCTTAGGTAAACGAAAGATAACAAAACTTGTACGACACACTTTCAAGAGAAAAGGCAATCCATATGTGTTTGTAGCTTAAGTTTGTTTAATAAATTATGACAAAAAAAAAGTATATAAGAGTTTTTTTCGCAAGATTCTGGCGTTCATACCAAAACTACTAACTTTTGGAAAGTTTGTATTTTAGGAAAGTTTTTATTTCAAGACACGTTAATAATAAAATACCGCCCTCCATATTGTTAAGTTTCCATAGAATCAAATGCCTAACTAACCCATAATCGCTTAACTTCCAATCCCGATCCGTTAAAATTTTACCAAAACATACTAATTTTTAGTAACTTTCCCCGTTTCCTCTGCTTTCTTCCTAAAATAACGTTAAGACTTCTCAAATATGCTAATCTATATATATGTGTTAACTATATTTTTTGCTAGTGTTTAGAAAGGTCAAAAAAATATGTCCGAGAGTGTCCGAATACCATTTTAAAAAAAACATTAAAATCTAGCAACACTATTCATTGGGTTTTTGCCGAAAAAAATTTTCCAAGTTTCCATTTGTTATAAACGTTGGCCATTTTAAAGTGCGATATGTGAAAAATTTCTATTCGACAACAAGCGTCTTCCAAAAACTACTTTTACGCCTAATGAAAACATTTTTAGGTCGCTCAAAACCTCAAAACAAATTCGGGACAACAAGCTCTTTTTGTCAAAAACGCAAACCAAAATCCCCATCCAAACGTTCAACAATAGTGCCTAGTCTAGCCTAATCTCCGTTCACAACTAATCCACAACAAAACCACACCTAAATCTAACCTAATCCCCTTCATTTCTATTGTTGCAACTCACTTTTCAACTCATCTCACCATAACTTGTAAAACAACAAACATAATACTTCAACTTTTATAAAAGTAGTCAAGATGTTTATCATTTCTTTTTATAAAAGTAACACAAACACATGGACTCTTAAACTTGAACAATACTCATAAGATTCAAAGAAATGAAACAAAGAAAGGGGTCAAGAATGAAGAACCAGTAGAGAGTCACAGATTCTACTCCCAAGATGACTAATCTATAAACCCGACTTATAAAATTATAAACCCTATTTTATAATTTTGGAAACCCTGAAAATCAACAAAAACTAAACTTGGATCTACCTAGAAACACCTTGGAAATGAACTTAGAATGTGGTGGAGCTTGAAAGAAAAAAATCAAAAAAATTTATGAATGTTTTGTTGTGTGGGGTATTGGAAGTCGTGAGCCAAAAACAAAGAAGAAAGAGAGAAAGAGAGGATGTGAGTTTTGTTTGAAGGCTTGAAATGAAAAGTGAACCATAGTATGATATAACATAGTATTTATAGGACATGGATTAGGGTTTTAAGGTTCATAGATGCACACATGTGACCAACACACACCAAGAGTGTGTGTGGTCTTGGGTTGGATCAAAGCTAAAAGCCACAAGAGGGGGACAAAAGGAGGGGGGGGGGGGGGCAGTTCAAAGCCAACTTTGCGCTAATCCAATTTAAAACCTCCTCATATGGCTGGTCTTTTTATTTAATTTTTTTGCTCACCAATAATAGTCCAAAGTGTGTAAGAAATTGCATGCAATGCAATCACTAGCCCAACAAAGTTGTCATTTTCCTTCATATCATGTTAAGTTTCAAATTTTTTGAGTTAGTAAGCATAAATGAATTAATTTTCAAAGTCCCAATCTTGTCCATAGGATAAAATTTGTAGGTAGAAAGGTGAGGACATGACATGATCATGAAATTCTTTTGTACTTAGTGATATAAGAATATCGTTAACTTTGAGTTTACACAAAATATTTTTGAGTTTCTATTACCGGGGTTCCGTTTTGGTCAAAAAACGCGAAAAACGCAAATTTAAAAAAGATAAAACACCCCTAAAAATTAATAATCGAAAAAGTCGAAAGTGATTAAAAATCACGAAACACTTAGAAAAGTTAAAATATCTCATATAAGGCCTAAATTTATTAATAATCGATGCCGGAATGCGCCCGATGACGTTTTTCAGATTTACGCGGTTTAACTTCCCGGTAAACTGTCAGATTCAAACGTAACGTATAAAAGTCAAAGATAATAATCGGAAAAGTTTAAAAATATTGACCTAAACTCACGGGGTGTGACACCCTCCAAAGAAGGGAAGAGGTAGAGGAGCACAAGGAACTAAGGCAACTGATGCTCCAAAGTAGACAAACGTTGTTCGTAAGAAGACAACTGATGCCTCAAAGAAGAAACAATCAAAGAGGAAATTGGTACTCCATGATGAATCAGAAGAATATGAAGGAGAACCAGAAAATAGGCCAACTATAAGAAAGAAAAGGACACCTAGAGTTGTTGTCATTCAAGAACCTCTAAGTGTCCCTGTCAAGAAAACACAAGAGTCATCTGGAAAGCTTAAAGGTATTGAATTACTATCTAATGCAACACAGTTTGAAATTGACACTCAGAAAGGTGAAGGCCAGCAAGCGTATAAGCAGATTTCAACATCAAACTGGTAGCTCAAGTGAAGGAGCTGGTCTAAGACCAAAGGTTTTTGATGAGCCTTCAGACAAATTTGCAGACTCAAATGAAGGAGCTGGTACTTCACCAGAGGTTCCGGATGAGTCAAAAGATAAAAGTGAAGCTAGAGATGATCTTGATGATTGGGGCTCCACTTATGATGAGGAATATCTACTTTCTTACAAAGATGAGAAACCCGGAGATATATCGTGTCAATCCATTGATGATGGCGAATCTAAGAATGATGATGAAGAAGATGATGCGAGTATTAATATTGAAAAGACTAATGATGAAAGGGTGGACACTGATGACGAAGATACGGTAATGGGTAAAGCTGAAAAGACTATAGAATAAAAGGCAGATGAGGAACACGATGTTGATAAAGAGCAAAAAGGAGATGAGCATGCTGAGGATGAACAAGTAGTGGTACCTGTCTCAACAACACAAAAAGAGAGGCCCAGCCTGCTTCAATCCACCTCCATTCATTCTGTCTCTTCAAACTTTGGTAATCAATTTATTAATTCTCCTAATGCATCTCTTATCGGTACTATTCTAGAAAATGCTGAAGCAGAGATTAATTCTTTGTTGGATGTTCAAATCCAACAAGATGTGCCTAATATTTAGCAAGAATCATTTCAATCTATTAAAGTATCTGTGATTCCTGAAACAACACAACAACCACCATTTACACCACCAGCACCTCCACTACCAGTTACAGAAATTCAATCTACTCAAGTTCCCAACAATGAGGCAGTAAAATCTGTTGTCGAAAGATTTACTGAATTGGAACGAGTTGTTAAGGAACTCAAGCAAGCTGATCACTCTACTACTATTCTTACTTCAATCATATCTCAAGTCCCATTAGTAGTCAAAGAGTATCTAGGATCCAACCTCCCAGATGCATTTCAAAAAGTACTTAGGTCATACATTGAAGAACTTAAAAAAGTAACTTTCTGAGAAGAGGGACTACAAAGATATCATTGAAGAGTCTGTTCAAGCTAATGTTATTAATGAAGTCAAGAACTTTCTGCCCAAGTGTCTACTAAAGGCATTAAAGGAAGCACTTGAGAAGACTTCACCTTTTTTAGGTCAATCTTCCTCCTACGGTCAATCTGCTATTCAAGCAGCTGAGTCTCTTTTTAAGTATGAACTAAAGAAAATAATCTATGAAAAGATTCATAAGAGCCAATCTAACCTGACTCATAACACACATCAAGAGCTATTTGATGCACTAACATGGTCAATGTTACTTGATGAAGCCAACATGAAAAAAGGTGACAAACCTGATACAGTTCTCAAGAAAAGAGACCGAGGAGATGATTAAGATGAAGACCCTTCAGCTGGATCAAACCAGGGTAAGAAGACCAAAAAGAGAAGAGTCAATGAGTCCGAATCATCCAAGAAGACATCCACCACCAAAAAATCATCTAAAGGTAAATCTCCAGCTAAAACCTCTAAATCTGGCAAATCTGTGACTGTAGAAGAACCAGTTTTTGAGATTGCCTCAGATGATGTTGAGCAAACCGTTGATGATGAGGTTTGTGATGTTGGTCAACCACCTCATACTGATGCTGATAAAACTCAAGCAGATGCGGATTTAAAGATACCAAAAAAGGATTGGTTCAAGAATGATCCACAGCCTAAGACACTTGATCCGGACTAGAATACTATTAAAACTATTGATGATGCTCCAGAAAAATCATGGTCTAATAAGATGGTTCAAGCGAAGAAGCCTTCACTCACGTTCGATGAGTTGATGAGTACTCCCATTGATTTTTTAGCATTTGCCATGAATAGTCTCAAATTAAACAAGATCACAAGATAAGTTCTAGTGGGTCCAGTCTTCAATCTACTCAAAGGTACCTACAAAAGCTATGTTGAATTGGAGTACAATATGGAGGAATGCTATCGTGCATTGATAGATCAACTCGACTGGGCAAACCCTAAAGGCCACAAAAGCCCAGTTGATATGAGCAAGCCTCTACCCCTGCAAGATAAAGAAGTTCGACTTGTAATTCCTGTTGAATTCTTCTTTAATAATGATCTTGAATGCTTGAAAGCAGGAAATAAAGAAAGAATGTACTCTTCTTAAATTACTAATATGGAAGGCATTGAAGACATGATTTCGACACTATGGAGTCCGGTTATTATTGCCTATGACAAGGATGCTGCTATTGGAATATCTTACTAAGGACCACAACGTCAACAGTTTTACAGAGCCATGATCAACAAAGTGTCCAAATACAAAGTCCTCTCAACTATGAGAATTCTGAGTGTTGTTAGTGTTAAGGTGGAAAAGAGATATGGGTATGGCTACTTGAAGGAAATAGTTGTAAGGCAAGCTGATAAAAAAATGTACAAGTTCAAAGAAGGTGACTTTCCAGACTTACACCTAAATGGCATTGAAGACATGCTGCTACTGATTGCTCAAAACAAGCTCTTCAACCTAGACAGTGATGTGATCGTGGACTTCATCACTGCTCTCTAAATGTTCACCCGAGGAATCATTGTAAAGAAAAGGGTTGAAGACGTGCACCTAGGTGTTAAAAGTTGCAAAAGAAAGCTCAACTTAACCAAGCCTCAACGTACATGTCAGCAAATCTCAGTTAAAGAACCATACAATCGAAACTATGACCCATCGGGGATCATTTATGAAGACAAGAGAAAGAAGAAAAGGCTTATGCGTCTTGATGAGATCCACAAGTTTTGTGATGAGACTCTCTAATCAGTTCGTAAAATTCTTCGTGAAAGCCTACTAAACTCAAGTTTGGATACAACAAAGCCATGTCTCTGAAGGAATGGACAGAAAAGGATAAGAGATGCACATGCATCATGGTGAACAAGATTGATGATCTACTACTGAAGCGAAGAATTATGAGAAGTTTAGAAGTATTGGTTGGTGGCAGAAAAACAGAGACGGACAAACGACAGCTGCAAAGGACAGTATGAATAGGTCATACTTGGTTTAAACATGTCAGGCCGTGTCTCATATCTTATCTTGTATAATATATAAAAATGTAGTGTATAGAAATAAGTATATATGTGTTAAGTACAATTTTTCATGAATTTTTCATGAATTCAAAATCTTTCAAAATATGTACTTAACACTATATCATTCCCTCATCAATTGAGGAGGAGCATTAATATGTTCCGAATAAGCTTGCTAATTAGTAATATCTCTCCCTCGCACAGTCTTAATCAATTAATATCTCAAATATCAAAAGATTTTGACATTTTGGATAAGGGGAGAAAATGTGATTAAAAACTATGCAACTAATAAACATGATCTAAAAGGACTTAGGTGCTAGCTTCTCCCTTGTATATGAAAAAGGCTTTCGATAATCGATGCACATATGCAGGGGGAGCTGTTGGGTTCAGTTCCTAAGCCCTTTAGTCTTTCAGTAGATTTAAACATAAAATCCCCTAAGTGTTACTCAAGCTGAAGTCTTTTAGTTTGAGTCGTTGAAGTTTCTTCAACGTCAGCTCTTCAGGTCCTTATAAGATTGGGAAGTATCTTCACTTCAGTTTATGCATCGGTACAGAAACTGAAGAATGCTTTTGGTAAGAGCTTCAGTTCAGCTTAGTTGACAATTTCAAGCTGAATGTTGTCTATCTCCTTCTCAGAAGTTGAAACGTGTTGTTTCACTTCTAGAAGGTTTACAAGGCGGGAAAAAGATTGATTTATGTTAAAAGGAATCAAGGAATATCCTTGGGAACGTAACTTCTAAAGTTGGTATAGAAGTACAACAACTTTTCCTAAAGGACTGTACCTAGTACTAGAAAGCAAACATGCATTAAATGGTAGTTCAACCACCTATTTAATGCTTGCTACGTAGTCTAGGTTAAACTTATAAACCCTAATCCCTTTGCCTATAAAAGGAAAGGGATTCCTAGAGTATTTGTCATCTCTTCAAATTAATGTGAAACACATTGAAGAGTTCATTTATCTCTTAAACAAACTGAATAGAAACTGCTGAAGCTGAAGCTTCAGTTCTAGTCAAATAGTTTATTTTCTTATGTCTCATAACTTTGGTTAGAGAATAAGTTCGAAGGAGATAACACCCCAATTGTCATTCAACCACCTTACTACTCCGCAAGCAAGGTATGTCATAGATTATTTATTTGATTCTAATAAGAACTTATACGTTGAAAAGTACTTCTGTGTGTTTTAAATTTGTTCTTTGTATTCTTCATATATATCTGTTTAAAACTCACTTCGTTGCCATAAAATCTGATTAGTTTAAATTTGATAAACCCTATATCAGATTTCAAGGTACCAACAAGTGGTATCAAAGCCTTCTGGTTTATAAAATCCCTTTAAAAGGATATATAAAAAGGCTTAAATATTTTTAAAATCAAGATCCATCTTATATGGCAGCAGTAGAAGTACCACAGACTCTTGAATACAAGGGTGGCTAGTTAAATGCCGCTCCTGTACTAGAAGTGGAAAATTTCACCAATTGGAAAAAGAGGTTCATGTGCCACATCCTTGGTATTGAACCTCAATTTGAAAATATCATCAAGAATGGTCCTTTGATCCTCATGATAGCTGGTCAAAGTAAGCCAGAAGGACAATGGACTGGAGATGAGAGAAAGGCTGCTAACTTAGATCAGCGACTTAAAAATCTCATCATGTCTGTCCTTTCAGATGACCAAATAAATTCCATCATAAACTGCTTAACAGCTAAATCAACCTAGGATGACCTAATACTGTATCATGAGGGCCCATCTGATGTGAAAGAAAATAGAGTCATGGACCTAAAGTTGTGTTATAACACATTCAAATTCAAAGAAGGTGAAACACTAACACAAACTTATGCACCAATATAAACTTTGAATGAATGAGTTAGTAAAGGGATGGCATCAAACTTTAAAGCTTGAGATAAAAATACTGGTTTGTATAATTGGTTTACCAAAGAAGTGGCTAAGTTTTCTGCCAAAATCTTAGACAAACACAAATCATTGAAAGATTCGAAGATTCTTCCTCTATTTGGTAAACTCAAATAAAAGAAAACCTAACAGACAACATTTATGAAACTAAAAAGAACAAATTTCTTGTCTCTGCAACACCTTTGTCAACTGCCTTCATATCTACCTCTATTGTCCAGGACTTTCAAGATAGTCCTAATGATGAAGAGGATACAAGAAGTAGTCATGAGTACCTGAATGATCTAGAAGAAGAATATCAAGAAAGAGCTCTTTTAGCCAAATGTAAAAGATTCTTCAAGAAGGGTACTCAAAGGTTTAGCAGTGCATAAGCAACTGACCAAACTGAATGCCACAAATGTGGCAAGAAAGGTCATTTTGCAAGAGACTGCTGGTCAAAAGCTTTAGTTCCCTTATATCAATCACATTTTCAACTAAAACCTCTCAATTCCTCTCAGCACAAACCAGAACTAAGGCCTACCAAGGACTTTGAAGCTAAATACAACAAAGTTAAGGCTAAATTGGCTCTCCTAAGTTTAAGTGCTTTAGCTTCTAAAGCCACAATTGTTAAGAACAAAGGTCTCATCGTTGAAGCCTATGAATGGGATGAAGAATAAGTGTCATCAGATGACAATGAGATGGTGGAAGTTAAAGTACTCATAGCACTATCTGAAGAAAATGCGTTGTCATGAAGAGAAGGGCGCCAAAAAATGGTGGAATTGGTGAAGAATCCCATGAAAAGGTACACACTCTTCTTTGGAAATAGAAGATAAATAAATGATAGAAAAACCTATCTAGATTATTCTGATGGGAGGCGCGATCTAATATAATGTTGAAGAACGAAAGAAAAAATCTAATGTTATAACTAGAGATCTTGTCATGAACTGGAATGCATGCCTATGAAACAAACTTTTTAGTATTAAAACAAGCAAAACTTTATTTTCTTACCATGCATCATGTAAACACTAAGATTCTCAAAGAGAATAAAAACTTAAGAACATAACTGAAAGAGCTAACAACAATCACTAAAACATGGCTTAACAGTTCAAATAAAGTAAATCAGTGTATTAGTGAACAAATTCCCTCTCAAAGAAGAGAATTATGGGAGTTGATCAACTTACTGAAGATCCCTCCAGTTCTGGGTAAAAAGACCTAGTCTTTGTAAAATCTTCAACTGATGACACAAAAGTGTCCATACCTGGTGTTGAAAGGCCCTGGTTTTGTCCGGCAGCTGAAGGTTATTTTTGCCAAATCATAAATACTGAGTAGGATACTCCCACTGAGTCACAAAGAAACTCAACTGATCCTTTGCAGTTGTGTGTTACTGACTCTTCAACGAAACCAAGTATGAATTGTAGCAGATGAATCTCAGTTTGTAGCAACCCTCTTTCTCTACTAAAAAAGTTGATGGTGCTGAACCCTATTTCTAGTGTCAATGACATCAAATTTAATTTTAAGTCAAAATCCACATTCAAAGCTGAAACTTTAAAAGGTGTCAAAATAAATGAACCATCCTCAGCTCCTGCTAAGGGTAACAAAAGCTCTTCAGCTTCAAAAGTTAACCCAACTCCTGCTGGTAAACTAAAGAGTGTGAAAATTGAAGATGATCATCCTTTGGATATTGTAATAAAAGAACTAAACAACCTAAAATTACAAATTAGCAAGAATCAGTTATCTTACTCCAGAAATAATCATCAGGTTCCACAAAATACATTTCAAAACAAATACAAAACACATTTCAAAAAGAGCTGTGACTGTGTGGCCTAAACAATCATCTCTCTGAGAATTGTTACAAGGTTCTGTTTTGTAAAAAGTTATGAGAAGTACTGATCACCACAAACTGGACTCCTGAATACATTTCCACCATGAATATGTCTCAGCATCTCCAAAGTCTGGGTAGATCTTCATCAAGATCTCATATTCCAAGACCATTAAAACGCTTCTTTCCACCTTGCATACACTGTGGATGTATAGATCAGTTATCTAATGAATGTTTATACTATCCCGTATGTAGATTATGTGGAAGTTATGACCATGACACAAATGGTCATAACAGTATTATCTCTCTAGAAAGATAGATCATCCAAGAAATCCTTAACACTGCCTTGCAAAAGATGATAAACGCTTGTGGAGCTCAACTCCGACACAACTATCACTATGATATTGAATGGTTCAAAAGAGGTGAAGCACTTCAATCTAAAAAGGATGAAGCTCCAAAATCAACTAGGGCTGAATCATCTAATGCTAACAGATCCAAGACTCCCACTAGAAGGTGGGTTTCTAAGCAAAACTAACCATTCTGAACGTATTTGTGCAATATGACATCAGGAAGCCATCTGGTACCTATGACTGTGGATGCTTGATATTGTTCTAAATTGACAGTGAATTTACCCGGATTTTGCCAAATAAAGAGCTAATTAATATGCCTGAAAAGAATAGAGAAAGTGGTGCTTAATGTCCCAATTGGTGCAGAAAGGATTGAAAAGACAAAAAGAAGCAAAAACAGTCAGAAACCGACAAGAAACGGGAAAAAGACAAAGAGACAAGAGCAAGAGTGAAAAATCAGCCAAAGATCAAGCCGGATCAGCCCGACACAGCAATAAAAGAAGTCAAAGGTCAAAATAAAGTCAAAAGGATCAATTTAGACAAGTGTTCAAAGATTCAAGGGCTTATGTGAAGTTTTAGAGTTTCAAGGGCTAAATTTGCAAAAGATGGAAAGTTGTTATTAAAGAAGAAAGAAAGAAAGAAAACCACAAGGGCCAAACTTGCCATTCTCAAACTTCATTTTACACTAGAAAGAGGCGGGTGAAACACAAGGACTGAAAGAGCAATTCGCCCAAACTTTTAAACTGAACCCGCGTTTGTTATAACAGCTCCAACAACCTAACCGTTTTTCCCGCCCAATTTACCCACAAACCCAACTTCGTCCCAACCTTTCCCCGCTCCACTATAAAACCTAGCCCTGCTCATACACTTTCCCCTCATCACCTAGACCACGTGGCAAACAGCTCATTGGTCCTGACACCAGCACTTCTCTCATTCCAACGTCCATAAATCAAAGGAAAAATGATCCAGAGGCTAACGATTGGTTTTGGATGATCTAGTAAATCCTGGCGCTTCTCTTCCATTCTCTATAAATAGGAATGCTTAGGGATCAAGTTTTAGGAAGTTAGTTTTTATTTTCAGTTTTTAATATTTTCGAATATTTTTAAAGCTTTTTTTAAAATTAACTTTTTAAACACATGTACCATGTAATTCCTTTGCTTGTACTCTAAATGGGTTACCAAAAAAGTGGCTAAGTTTCTGTCAAAGTCTCAGAAACACAAATCATGTGAAAGATTCTGAGCTAGCGTCCCTATTTGGTAAACTTAAATATGAAGGAAACCTAATAGACAATATTTATGAGACTGAAAAGAACAAATCTATTGTCCAGAACTTTAAAGATAGTCCTAATGATGAAGAGGATACATGAAGCAGTCATAAGTATTTGAATGACCTAGAAGAATATCAAGAAAGAGCTCTTTTAGCCAAATCTAAAAGATTCTTTAAGAAGGGTACTCAAAGGTTCAGTAGTGCAAAAGCAACTGACCAAACTGAATGCCACAAATGTGGCAAGAAAGGTCATTTTGCAAGAGACTGCTAGTCAAAAGCTTTAGTTCCCTCATATCAATCACCCTTTCAACCAAAACCTCTCAATTCCTCTCAGCACAAACCAGAACTAAGGCCTACCAAGGACTTTGAAGCTAAATACAACAAAGTCAAGGCTAAACTGGCTCTCTTAAGTTCAAGTGCTTCAGCTTCCAAAGCCACAACTGTTAAGAACAAAGGTCTCATCGCTGAAGCCTATGAATGGGATGAAGAAGAAGTGTCATCAGATGACAATGAGATAGTGGAGGTTAAAGTACTCATGGCACTAGTTGAAGAAAATAATGTTGTCAGCAAAGAAGGCACCAGAAATGGTGAATGGGTGAAGATCTCCATGAGAAAGGTACACACTCTTCTTGAAATGGAAGATAATGATGATAGAAAAACCTATCTAGATTATTTGTGTATCAATCTAAATTATGTTGAAGAACAAAGAAATAATATTTTATCAAAACATAGAGATCTTATTCATGAACTGAATGCATGCAAAGAATAACTTTTAGTATTAAAACAAGCAAAACTTGATTTTCTTACCATGCAACATGTAAACACTGAGATTCTTAAAGAGAATAAAAACTTAAGAACATAACTGAAAGAGGTAACAGCAATCACTGAAACGTGGCTTAACAGTTCTAACAAAGTAAATCAGTGTATCAGTAAACAAATCCCTCTTAAAAGAAGAGAATTATGGGAGTTGATCAACTCACTGAAGATCCCTCCAGTTCTAGGCAAAAAGACATAGTCTTTGTAAAATCCTCAGCTGATCACACAAAAGTGTCCAAACCTTGTGTTGAAAGACCCTGGTTGTCTAAAGCTAAAGGTTTTATTTTGCCAAATCATGATACTAGTAGGATACTCCCAGCTGAGTCATAAAGAAACACAATTGATCCTTTAGTAGATGTCACTGACTCTTTAGCGATTGAGTATGATTCAGCGGATGAATCTTCAGCCTGTAGCACCCCTCTTCCTCCACTAAAGAAGTTAGATGGTGTTGAACCTATTTCTGGACCAAAGACTATCAAATCAATTTTGAGGTCAAAATCCACATTCAAAGCTAAAACTTTAAAAGGTGTCACAATAAATGAACCATCCTCAGCTCATGCTAAGGGTAACAAAAGCTCTTCATCTTCAAAAGTTAACTCAGCTCCTTCTGGTAAACTAAAGAGTGTGAAAATTAAAGATGATCCTCCTTTTGCTATTGTAATGAAAGAACTTAACAACTTAAAATTACAAATTAGGAAAAATCAGTCAGCTTATTCCAAAATAATAAACCATAACAGGTTCCATAAAATACACTTCAAACATATACAAAACACAATTCAAAAAGAACTGTGATCTGTGTGGCCTAAACAATCAACTCTCAGAGAATTGTTACAAGGTTTTGTTTTGTAAAAAGTGTGAGAGAATTGATCATAGAACCTGTGATCATGCTGAATACATCTCCACCATGAACATGTCTCAGCATCTCAAAAGTCTGGGTAGATCTTCATCAAGATCTAAAATCCCAAGACCATCAAAACGTTTATTTCCACCTTGCATACACTGAGGATGTTTAGATCATTTATCTAATGAATGTTTATACTATCCTATATGTAGATTATGTGGAAGTTATGACCATGACACAAATGGTTATAACAGGATTATCTCTCTAGAAAGATAGATCAATCCAAGAAATCCTCAACATACCTTCAAAAAATGTAAAGCTTGTGGTAGCTCATCTCATACCATAACTGATCACTATGATATTAAATGGTTCAAAAGAGGTGAAGCACTTCAAGCCAAAAAGACTGAAGCTCTAAAATCAACTAGGCCTGAATCATTAAATGCTAACCATTCTGAACGTATTTGTGTAGTGTGACATCAGGAAACCCATCTGGTACCTAGACAGTGGATGCTCAAGGCATATGACTGGTGTCAAGAGTTACCTGTATAAATATGAGGAACAACCAGGACCTAAAGTGGGGTTTGGAGATGACTCTACATGCAAAACTAAAGGTTATGGCTTTATCAAATGTAATGGTATAGTTTTCACAAAGGTAGCATTTGTAAATGGTCTTAAGTACAATTTAATTAGCATCAGTCAACTCTGTGATGCTAAATATATTGTTCAGTTTGATGAGAAAAGAGGAACAATCTTCAACTCTAACAAAGAAGTTGTAATGATTGCTCCAAGAGTAAGAGATGTATATGTTCTTGACATGACATCTTCTGCACAAGAATCTTGTTTCTTTGCCAAAGCCTCTGACAATCTCAACTGGCTTTGGCATAAAAGACTTGCTCATCTAAACTTCAAAACAATCAACAAACTGGCAAAACAAAATCTTGTTATTGGTCTTCCCTCACTTGTCTACTCAAAGGACAAACCATGTTCATCATGTGAAAAGGGAAAGCATCATAGGGCCAGCTTCAAAACAAAACAGACATCTTCTATCAAGAAATGTCTTCATCTTCTTCACATGGATTTATTTGGACCTGTAACTCCTAGGTCCATTAACCATGAAAAGTATACCCTTGTCATTGTTGATGAGTACTCAAGGTACACCTGGGTATACTTCTTAAAGAAGAAAAGTCAAGCACCTGAAACCATCATGTCCTTCATCAAAAGAGTTGAAAATCAAAATGACATCAAAGTCAAACAACTCAGAACTGACAATGGTACTGAATTCAGAAATAGGAACTTAAATCAAATTTTAGCAAACGATAGTTAAGAAACAAACTCCCCTGGTGCACATTTAAGCATAATAAGTCTCAAAATGGTTTTAAGCTTAAACTAATCTAGCTAACCTTTTTAAAACTTAATCCAATATGAAAATCTAACTGAACAAAATGAAAACTCAAATTAACTTTGACTTTTGATGGTCAATAAGCATTAATCCAAACACCCCTTTATACATGACAGATTTTAAATGACTTGTGAAAATGAAATATAATGATTCCAAACCCATACCAGATAACTATTAGCTTAAAACAAGCTTAATAAACATGATTCATTAACCTAAAAAGCTAAAATCCATTATCTACACAACTGCTAACTAATTTTTTTTTGTTTTTTAGATTTTTAGACAAATTAAACTATAACAAGATCCATACTATATTAAGCAAAAACAGATAATCAAACACACAAATAATCAATAATAAAGGTAAATAAGCAACTAATAAGCAAACCGATTAAGCAAATAAGCACATCTACATTAACAAGCACTTATAAAACTAGATATTAAAGAACATAAGATAATAAATGAAAACTTACTTTAAGCCTCAGCTAAACAGAAGCACAAAAATAAGCAGCTACAAGCTCTAGCTTATCCTATTGGATAAACTAGTATAAGTCCATGGGAGCTCATCCATGGTTAGCTCCCCTTCCAAGACTTTAATAATTCCAAAGTTAAGGTATTAACTATTTTAAGGTATAAGTAGGAATTAATTAACTTATTAAGCTCAAAATTAAGTCTTATGTACTTGACTGAGCATGGAGAGTAGCTTATGGAATGGTGAGGGGTTAAACCCTTCCATCTTTGGATCCCCTTCCAAAAGCTTATAATCCAATAGACAAGGTATTTAGCTGAATTTATTTATTTAAGTAGATATTAAGACTGAATCAGGCTCTATCACTAGCTTAGAGACTAGTGAGAGCTATAGAGAGCTTATGAGTAACAGTCGAAATCAATAGAGCTTATTTAGAACTTATGGTAAGGTAAAGAGATTAAGACAAATCACAAACTAAATTTCATTAACTGAAAGCTTTGATTACATGATTAAAAAGTAGATTACAAGAGATTAAAATTAGAAAAAAAAATTACATTAACTAAATTTAAGCTAAGAACTACTACTATTCTAAAAAAAAGAGGAAAAGGAAGATAAAATGTGTGTGAGTGAGTGTGCTATTTATAGCCACAAGCTGAACCTTCTAGCCTTTCCTTGCTCTACACGCTCCTTCTAATCATGGCCGTATAATTTCTCAATGATTGGAGAGTCATCCTGAGCCGTTAGATCATTTTTGGGACACACGGATTGCCAACGTGGCATCCGTGTGTCAGCCTTGATTGTGCTTCTTTACTGAGTAGATATAGTACAAATTCATTCATCCCATGTGCTTTCTTGTCAACCAACGTGCCATTCCTTTGTAAGATTTACCAATGAGGTGCGTTTGATGACAACTTATCTCTGCCAGCGTGTACTTGACTACTTGAATTGTCCTTTCCACCCTTTGATTGGTAAAAGCCCTCTCGTTTTGACCCTTTGGTGAATTGGGGAAGACGCATGAACAGTAATTGTTCATGGCGCCCTTTTTTTAAGTTTAACTGAATTGGGTAAAACGGGGGTGAGTTTGGGCTATTGGCAAATTAAGTCCTTCTCTTTGTGAAGTGTAAATGTAATACACATCCAAGTTTATAACTACTTTCAAACTTGGCATCTTCTGTCCCTGGACTTAGAGAGCTGTTAGAGAGCTTTGACTTTTTGACTTTGGCTTGATTCCCGGCTTCTTTTGTGCTCTTCCGTTCTCGTGTCCGTGTTTGCCCGTTTTTGACGGTTTTCTTATGATTTTTGTCTTATCCGTACCTGCATACACAAAACACAAAAACAAGCATATCTTTGCCATTTTTAGTATGTTTTTGGTCATTTAGGGTCATTTTTGGTGTTAACGGATATGTGTATTTTACACCTATCAAAATTCCCCAAACTAAACGATTGCGTGTCCTCACGCAATATTACATGCCTTATAACCAAATACCTCAAAACTTCCCCAAACTAAACCTTTGAAAAGTAGCAAAGATTTTTGTTGAGAGAGCTAAGAGATCACAAGTTATAAAACACCCGATTTCCCATTTTCAAAGATTTTTTATTTTTTATGATTTTTCTTGATAGACTATCTAACTACAACTTATTCTTGTGTTGACATAATGTATTGTTTTCATTACCTTAGTGGTAACTTTTAGGATCATAGAACAAAAAGCACTTGAAAAGTGTCTTAAAAGATAACTTCATCATTCCCGATTTTTCACTTTTCCCATACTAAGCTTAAAAATAAGATCACCGTTAAGTACGAGCTAAGATGCTAAGACTACTTATAATTACAACTTGTGAATTTCTCTTCCCGACATAAATCATATATTTAAGTGTGTGTGCTCAAATTAATTTAAACCATTAAATCCACATATTTAGATAGTTGAAATCCGACTAAGCTTTACACATGGGCCTTTTGGGCTAATATGTTAATCACTTAGTAAGATCACAACTCAAAGCAAACAAAAACCTCCTTAGCTAAGACATCGTTGGTTCACTTGTCCCATAAATGACTTTCTTCTCTAACATCCCACCGTCATCGGGTAAGTGCTAAGGCTTTTGACACCTGACTCGCTCGAAGTCACCCCTCTAAAGTATATCAATAAATGGAAATAAGTATAAATACACAACAAGGGACGAAATCACGCGAGACCAATAAAACCGGAAGCAGTTCATTCATTTGAAAATAATTTTATCCAAGTCTTCAGCTATCTCTCGAGTGAAGTAACTGAGCAATCACACATGTCTCATTCATGGATTTGCATGAGCATTTGTGGTTTTGTCGCCTTCGCTGGAAGATTGATGATGATAAAGATTACAATAATCATTTCAGCATGACTCAACACCAAACCTGAACCTAGTCTAACTTTTTCAAAACATCAATCTCAAGGTCAGTTTGTGATTTTCAAAAGTAATATTATTTTATAAAACTAATTTCCTTTACAAAAGTTTTGTATAAAATATTATTTATAAAGGTATGTCCAAAAGTTTAGAAAGACCTCATCCTCATTTTCTCTTACCTAATTTGCAGTTTGAATAGTGACTGTTCACTATTCTATGTGTCAGAAGCATGATGTGTTGACTTTCATTAAATACAAAGTTTAGCACACATGTTGAAATCAAACCCTAAACATTCCCATAACTTTAACACCTCAAATGATAATTACAAATTCTCAAAGGAAATTTTGTAATTTCATCAATCATATAAATCACAACAACCTTTCACAACCCACTCTCACAAATTGTAACAAGAACAAACAACATAAACACTAAACAAATCAATCAAAAATGCCTACATTACTCCCAAGGAAGAATCAGTCACACTTGACAGACCAGAAAGCCCAAACTTTTCTTACCTGCTACTCAGTGAGTTCACCTTTGATTGAAATCACTGTTCACCACAAATAATGAAGTTGCAACTCCTATATCCCTCACATCTTAACCAAGAATACATTATGTCTGTAATCAGACTTCATTTCCAAAATGCTGCTAGAGAAGCATTCACAAAAGGCCCAACTCAATCCAAGAATACTTAAGAGAATTTAGTATACAGCTAAGACTTAGAAGACTCTAAGGTTTGGGTTTTTCCACTCCTACAGGTGAAGTTAGAGGAGAAATAGGCACCACTACCTTAGAAATGCTCTTAGGTGAACATACCTTCTCCCACTCGAGTATGTATGGTTCCCCACCCTCTTAACAACTATAAGACCATGGTATTGCAACAATAGGTAAAGTGAGAGATTAGTTGAAAAAGGAACTCTAAAAAAGAGTTGCCTTCCTCCTAGGTGGAAGTTGTTTATGGCTCAAATCATGTAGTGCTTAGGTGGTAAAACAGGTGGCCTAGATCAAATATCCAATAAGGATGCCACTATCTTATATCGTTTGGCCACCGGGGTACAGGTGGATTATGCCAAGATCATATGGGATGATCTAATTCATAAGATAAACAAAAAAACTAGGGAAGAGATTGTTCCCTATCCTAGGTTTATTTCTCTTCTCTAAAGCATAAAGGCACCTGAATATGAAAATGAAGAACTCACCATCAACCCCACTCAAGTCTTCAGTGTTCACAACTTGACACTGAAGCCAAACCAACCTGAAGAACCTCCTTCACTAACCATATGAAGGCCATCTGTAACTTAGTTTATTCCCTGTGGTTTCAAGGCCATCCAAAACTTCCTCCCCCCCAAACAAACTGAGGAGGTTCCTCAAGGCAAAAATCATGGAGCCACAACTAGACTTAGAAGAAAAAGAACTTTAAAACACACATCTAAGTCCAAGACTGAGGCATTTAAATCCTAAACTGGCTAGTTAAAAAATGAAACTCAGTCCAGTTCAGCCAAGGACAAAAGCCCAAGCCATCCTTTACCTCCCACACCTATGGTTGGTGAAATGCATAAAGAGGCACACAAATACTGTGCCCAACATCTTAGGGGCCACAAGAAGAAAAGCCCACCCTCAGCTCAGTAGTGGTATGTCTGCACTTATTATTATTTAAACCTGTTTAATTTAGCTTCTTTCATTTACACTCTAAGTCTGCATCAAGACATGATGCTTTAGCAGATTCCATAGCTAAAGCTGATCCTGGACTATCTGCTCCTAATAATTCCATTTCTTCAGAACAGGATATAGTTGAAGGAACCAAAAACCATTCATTTGATCACATATTTGCAGGGTCTAATCCAAGTGTTCTTGTAGATAAAACCAAATCTACTGGAGATGGGTTAAAGACTGCCCATACTAATTCAGGTGCAAGCAAGAAGTTAGAAGCTTATGAAATATCAAAGAAAATAAAGCTGGAGATTATCCAAATCTCTTGAAAGACCAGATCTGCCTTTTTCACTCTGTCTCCCCACCAGATGAACCATTATTATTTCAGATGAAAGTCATAGAAGAGGAAGTTGAAAAGCGAACAACCTCCAGCTACCTCTTAGGATGTCCCTAAAGACACTTCAATCCCACATCATCCATCTCCAAGATCAGCTCAAATTCAAGAGTTAATGGCTCAAGTTCATTTACTTCAGTCTTAGAAGAAAGAGCTGGAACACCAAAAGGCAACAGCTGAAGTTGAAGCTGCATCACTAAAGGCCAAGCCCTCATATCCAGACATCAACCAGCTCACTACTCTTCTGGTAACTTCTCTAAAACTTAACTCGCCAAGCTCTCTTAGCCTCACATGACTTTGCTAGCTTTTAACTACTGAACTGAAAGAGCTCCCATCCAAAGTCACTATATTAAGTAAGGAAATTAAAGAGCTAAAGCAGCATGTTAAAGACATGGAATTAGAGCTACCTAGGAATCTAAAAGAGATTCCATCAAAACTGGAGACCTTTACTTCCACTATCTCTAGTCTCTCATCCCAGGTTGCTAAACTAAAGAACATTCAATGGGAACTTCCAGCAGAGTTTCTTGATTTACCACATCTAGTATCTTCAGTTCAAGAAAAGCTCAAGGCTTTGGATTCTCTTCCAAGTCTATTGAAAAAGGTTACCAATACCTTAAACAGGTATGTCACTCCTGGTGGAAAATGCACCAGGTGCCACAACCACGGGTGTTCCTTCAACAAACAAAGCATCTGTTTCACCTGCTAAGGGGGAGAAGGATGCTGATACAAACCTAAAAAATGAACTAGTTGATCTCTTGGGCATAAATATTGTCACACAGTACTACAACAAGAAGTTAGTATATGAAAGATACTATGAGAAGATGAAGAAAAGAAAACAAAGCTCCAAGATCATCAACTGTGATGTTCTCACTAAAAAGGGCCCTATCTCACTAAAGGTATATAGGGAAGATGAGACAGCTAAAGTCATTGAAAAATTTAAAGCCAGTGACTTACAGATGGCTAAATGGAGAGAGGTAGTAACAAGATATGTCCTGATAGAAAAGAAAAAGGATGGAAAACCATCTATGAACTGATAAAGACAAGAACATAATAACTTGAACAAACTGAAAAAGAGCTACATATTGACTTCAACAAATCCCTCCAAGAACAAGATCCTGGATGACTAAAAGATTAGCTAACAACAAAAGAAAAAGAAACTGGAGATTCATAGACGAATTCCAGGTCATCAAAGAAACAAAAGTCATCAATTCAACATAAAGTAAGAGGTACAGTAAGCAACAAACATCAAGTTAATAATCATTTGTATTGACTTTTCTTTTATAAATGTAATGTAAAGAAAGTTGGAAATGAATGTTTATTATTTTATGTTGTTTTATTTATGTCAGTTATGTAAGAAGAAGTTTTTTTGCTCACCTACAACTGCTTTTAACTTAGGCTATTTGTATATTCAAATAAGGGGAGATTGTTGGGTTTAGTTCCTGAGCCCTTTAGTCTTTCAGTAGATTTAAACATAAAGTCCCCTAAGTTACCCAAGCTAAAGTAGTTTAGTTTAAGATGCTGAAGTTCCTTCAGCATCAGCACTTCAGGTCCTTAAAATATTAGGAAGTATCTTTACTTTAATGTACGCAGCAGTATAGAAACTAAAGAAGGCCCTTGGTTGGAGCTTCAGTTCAGCTTGGTTGACCATTCCAAGCTGAACGTATTTTATCTCCTTAACAGAAGCTAAAACATAAGTTTCACTTCTAGAAGGTTTACAAGGCGGGAAAAAGATTAATTTATGCCAAAAGGAATAAAGCAATCTCCGTTAGGAAAGGTACTTCTAAAGTCAGCAGAGAAGTACATTCGTTTTTCCTTAAAGGTTGTACCTGATACTCTAAAGCATGTCAACATTTAATGTTATCTCAACCACCTATTAGATGTGTGACACGCGTACTAGGTTAACTTGTAAACCCTAATCTCTTTGCCTATAATTGACCATAATTGTTGTTATGAGTGCGGCGATTCATTAGATGGAATTTTTTGTCAACGATGCATTTGTAAATCTTGTGGTAAAGGTGCTCATTACGGTTATAATTGTCCACCAAAAGATCCGACCATTTCTAAACAGGAGCCATGCAATCAAACCATTAATGAAATTCCACAAACTCTCCCAAGTTTAGATCCGTCATGCTATTTACTACCTCATGTTTCAAAGCCTAACTTTGTTGATGATCCTCCTAACGTTTTCAACCTACCTCCACAACCCCAGTTCGAGACATATTCGTGCGAGTTATGTGGGAACGATTCTCACTACGGTTATGATTGTCCATCACGAGACCCGCTTATCTATGAGCCGGAACCGTGCTACAATCAAAACTTTAATGATAATTATTATCCACAAAATTCACCGAGTTTTTCTCAACAATATCTTTGTTGTGCTTATTGCGGGGGTCCTCACTATGATTATCAATGTCAACCGATCAATGAAACTAATCCGAGTTATGATTATTCTGGTTTTAACCACCCACAACCCCCGCAGGACTCCGTCGATTGTCAAGAAGCCCTTGATAAAATTCTTGAAGAGCTTGAAGAAATAAAACGAGATCAAAGAATGTTAAAGGAATTAAAAAAGCGAACCGCGGAAGAACAAACGGCTAAAGAGAATATGAGTATCGAGGAAATGAGGCATGAGCAACAATTGGTTGATTACAAAATTAAAGAAATTACGAATGATTTGGGTATTAAAAGATTTCGAGGCGAGAAGATTGATGAAGAATATGAGAGAGATTGCGATATTAGAATTCGAAAACTTAAGCAATATTTTAATGAATGGGACAGCGAAGTTCGAAAAAAGGAGCAAGTTTACAATGAAGAACAGTATTCTGCTGCCCGTCGTCGCATGCTTTCTATTCCTTTTGTCAACGAGGATGATTATGTTCCTTTAGGAGATATTATTGCTCGATATTCTGCGTCTAAAGCAATCACACCCGATTTATCACCCGAGGAGCCCGTTGACTCTCTTATAATGGAGGATGAGCATCTTGACACAATTCCGGAAACGGAATCGGACGAATTCATAAAGTCTAGTGTTAAGAACCTTGTCCAAAACCCAAGTGAGTCCGCGGATTTATCTGATGGTGAAAGTGAGTGTGATGTGCTCATTAATGATGATTCACCGGAATCTCATTTCATGACTTTTTCTAATCCTTTTTTCGATTCTAACGCCGATTTCTCTAGTGATGGTGAGTCATTATCCGAAGAGGAAATTCAAAAGGATGAATTTAAATATTTCTCCAATCCTCTTTACGATCTTGACAATGAAACTATCTCTAATGAGAAAATTCTTCCTAATCAAAAAGATTTAGATGTTGTCATTCCAATTCCATCAGGAATTGATAAACGTTGCTTTAACGCCGAATCGGATCTTTTGGAATCTCTACAAAATCATGAAATACCGATTGATTCTACAAAAATCGATTCTATTTTTGATGAATTTTCTCTTCCTCGTCCTCCGGAAATTCCTTCTTTTTCTCAAGAGGTAATGGACTTAGTTTTTGATGATTCGATACCACCGGGTATTGATGATGATGATGACTCGGAAGGGGACATTCTTCCTCTTGAAGAATTACTTGACGATGTTCTCTTTCTCCTTCCCAAGAGTGATAATTTTACCTTCGTCGAGCCCGTTGCTACCATGGAGAATAATATTGAAGAGCTTAACGAAGACGAGAGTTTTGACCCGGGGGGAGGTGGAAATGTTGTTTTACCGAATGTTGAAGAGGACGATACCTTCACATTAACCATCCGTACTTCTCTCCTATTTGTCACCTACCCCGAGGTTTCTCTTTTATCTTGCTCCACCGGGAGTGAAGATACGATCTTTGACCCCGACATCTTCACTTAGAGCCGGTGGCATCTCATCGGGATGGAATTTTCATGTGCTTTAATGTTTATTCAAACATTAATGAAAGCCCGATTGAGATTTTCTTTTCCATTTGCTTCCCCATGGACAACTTAATTCGGGGTCGAGTCAAGCTCGTGACTCGGTTAACAAAAAAACGAGCATTTATGTCTTCTTATCTATTTTCTAACAATTAATGTGAGAGGGCTCGCCTCTTTCTTTCTCGTGTTTCGTGTTTTGTTGGTTTGTGTTGTTTTGTCCAGGATTACCCGGATTTTGAAGACTCCCGTGCTCATGGTTTTGTCCATTTATTCGAGCTTCATATCCTCAGCTTCATTTAGAGAATCCGATATCCTAATCTTATCGATTATTGTTTATCTTTAGCATACTTAATAAATGGCTTTAGATTTGCGTAGAGACCCCTTAATACTTGAATTATGCCTTGAAATTAGTATGGGGGTGACAGTCTCACATTGAGGACAATGTGTAGTTTTAGTATGGGGGGAATCTATCGATTTGATTATACCTGCAGCCGTTGTTCTCACGTACCCCGTTTTTCCGCAAAAAATTTAAAATTTTTAAGTTTCATGTGTAAAAAAAATGATGAAAAATAAAAAAATAATTAGTAGTTGATAAAAAAAATAAGTGTTTAGACACGAATGTAGGCTTTCCGTTGGTGAGAACATAAGTAAATTTTGACCCGACCGATTTTTAATCTTAGCTTTCTCCTTAACTTTTTAGATTGAACTTTGCTAATCTTTTATACAAGGAGCTATAAAACGCGAATCTAACTTGAAAAAGTCAAGACTTTGCAAGTTCCCATAATTGATTTTAAATATGCAAAGATCAATTTATTAGAATAAAGGTTGTTGCCAGTCAATGTGACTTGTTAAAGTGCCGATCTTAATTCATTAGGCTAAGTATTCACGAGTTTCTTTATTAGAAATTTTAAATTGTGAAGAACAAGAGATGATAGAGTAGAGTATAAGTTTTGATGCTAAACATAGAATAATTGGATTTCTTTAAAGCTCATAAGTGTTAATTGTGGCTTTTTCTCCCATTAGCTTGTTTCACCTTTATTTATAATTGTTTAATAAATAGAGTTGTGCGGGTTTTTGGTTAATAATTAGTTAATAGAAGTTTTCTTTAGTTCCTTTGTGATTGAGATGAGTACACATTAGGAATACTTAATTTGGCATACTATATGTATCACATTAATAAATATTTTGCTTATCCCTTAAAGAGCCTTAGGGTATATGGGGTAAGTAGAATCTAATAAGTGAAATTATAGCCTTATTCATTCCTTAAAGAGCCTTAGGGTATATGGAATGGATATTGTTGCTTAATTTTTTGTCTTGTTTGTACCTTAAAGAGCCTTAAGGTATATGGTGCAAATAAGATTGGTCCATTTATGTCTTAAAGAGCCTAAGGGTATATGACATGAATGGTTCCTTGCTTAAGTAACCTAATAAAAGCCAAATTTTGGTCGCCTTGATGTGGACTTTAATCTTGATGACATTTGATCTTTTGAAAAGGGCTAGGAGCTAATTATTGCGTTTTTAACCGTTACGCTTTATTTTTGGAATTAATAAGTATCGAAACAAAGTCTTAAAGAGCCTTCGGGTATATGACTTAAATAAAATCTTGAGATACAAAATTAGGAATAAGGGAGGAAAAGTAAATACACAATTAGCTTTTATGAGTAGTGTTAGCATCATAACTTGTATTTTACAATGATCTTGTTTTTAAGCTTGGCTTGGAGAGGTGAAAGTCGGGGACGATGAATTTATCTTTTTAGACACTTTGTTGTGCTTTTTGTTCCATGATCCTAAAAGTTATCAATGAATAATGAAAGCAATACATTATGTCACACATGAATAAGTTATAAGTTGTAAGTTGTAGGTTATAAATTATAAAAATCATAAAAAATAGAATTTTTTTTTGAAAAATAGGAAAACGGGGTGTTTTATAACTTGTGACTTCTTAACTCTCACCACAAAAGACTTTACTAATTTTTAAAGGATTAGTTTGGGGAGGTTTTGAGGTATTTGGTTTTAGAGCATATAATATTGCGTGAGGACACGACAATACCTTAGTATGGGGGAATTTGGTATTCGCTATTTTATACATACTTTTTACCTAATTAAACGAACCCAAAAGACCAAAAACATAATAAAAATGCAATATATATGCTTGTTTTTGTGTTTGTGTATGTGCAGGTACGGATATTAAAGAAATGGACAAAAGAAAGACAAAAGCAGACAAAACCGAGCACGGGAATGGAAAGAGCACGAGAAAACGAGTCCAAGGGTGCCCTCGGATCTTATTGGGCCAGCCCGTAACCCATTTAAATGGGCCGGGCCAGCCCATTGTTAACTTAGCCCATATAATAAGCCTAAAGCCCAAATCATAAAAATAGGAAAATCTGTTATGTGACATCATTGTCACGTGAGCTTGAAATTAAATAAAGCTCATCACATGACTTTGCACTAGCAAATAAATGGGCCAATATCTTTTCAACACATGGCAAGGCAAATTATATCTTCAATTCATTTCAGAGGTAATTTGATCAAACGGATGAAAATTGAAGCGTACGAATGAAGCTAAAAAAAGACGCGTGGCAGCTCTTTACCGGTTGGATCATTACATTATTTCCTCAATCCGTGTGTACAAGAATGGAGGACAATGATTGGTGAATGAGTGCCTAATGATGGGAGACTAATTTACAAACTCACCCCTCCTTGTCCTATTAATACAACTCACTCCTCTCATTTTGGGGGCATTAGGAGTTAGATTTTTTTTAGTCTATTTAGTTTTAGGAGTAGGTGTAGCTTATTTTAGTTTTAGAAATATTGTAAAAGCTTTTTTGTGAGCTTATTGGATTTGTCTTATTGTACTCTTGGGCTTATTAGTTAATGAGATAAAGTTGGTGTTTGGATTAAAATTACTCGTGGCTTATTTCTTTAAAACTCATTTTGTTCTTAAAGCTTGATTCTCCTAGCTTATTTCTATGTTTCGTATAAGCTGATCTTATGGCTTAACTCGAGTTAGAAATAGCTTATAGTATCTACAAAGCTTCGGCTTATTTCATTCTTAATTTTGTCTAGTATCGGATAAGCCTTTAGCTTATTCGATTTGATTATTGAATATTTTGCTTGATTCGAAATCATGATGGAAATCACTATTCGGTTGGACTTTGGCTTATTTTCAAGGACTTGAGTTTCATTATTTTCGAGGGCCAATTTCTTGCTTAACTAGCTTATCAGTTTTAGTTTATAGCTTAATTTTCATTAAAACAGTTTTGTTAGCTTACTTTTTATCTTAGTCTGATTCGAAACAAGGTGCTTATCATCGCAGCTTACTCATTAAGCTAGGACACCGTTTCTGTTTCGAGGACTCTTTAGTTTCTATAGCTATTTAGTTCTCATTTCAGTTAGCTTATTCGGTAGTCTTTAGATTTTTGGTATTATCCTGTTAGATCAAAAGTACTCAAAATGGAAGTTCAAAATTGTTATAAAATTTCAAGCTGAGTAAAATAGAAACGGTTTGTGGGCTTTTGATTTGAATTGCGTCTTGGCATTTTTATGTTTTTACTTAACTTACGTTCGGTTTGTAGTAGCATTTGAATTGGGCCTTGTGTTTAGTTTTTAGGATTCGATTTGGGCTTGCGTTACCATTTGAGCCTTGATTAGTTTTTGGTCTCAATTAGGAAAAGTAGGCTTGCATTAGTATAAGCTTAAGATTGTTGGGACAAGATGTAATGGACCGAATGATATTGCAACTTATATATCTTTGTTACTGTATAACTATAACATTTTGTTTGATTGGTTTTGTATTTTTGGTACCGGTCAACTCATGAGGCGCGGAGCTTAAGGGTTTATTTAGCTAGACCGAATTTGATTATTTGTTTTAGCTAAATAAATCGGGTGGTATTCGTTTATTGCGGTTCTTCAATTCGGTTCAATTTTCTATTTTTTTCAATTAATTAGTGTAGATTTATTTTATCGTTTTATAATATGTTTGCCTATTTGATTTTTGCCATGCTTAGTGTAGATTTATTTTTGTCGTTAAATGCTATGTTTGTTAAATTGAATTTCATTATGAGTAGTGAGTAGATAACTAGTGTTTGCTAAGTGATTAGTGACTTGGGATTTAAATGCGGGTTTAAAAAGGTTTAAAAAAATTAATAGTCATTCGAATTTTTTAATTTACATACCGTCATTTACTTTTAATGCAATTTAAATACTTGTCATTTATTATAAAAAGCATTTTACTTTACTTGTCATTTAATTTCTTAAAACTTGTTTTCTAAGGATTTTAATTTGTTAAACCTAAGCCCGCACTTAAGGAACATTTCACGTCACTTAGCAAGCATTTTTGTCATTTATATCTTTTAAGATCAAATTTATTATAATCTTGTAGTTTTAAATCGTAGAATTAATATTAGTTTAATTTTTAGTATATAAATAGTTTAAAACCAAAACCAAAAACTTAAATGACAATCAAGCTCGATTTACAACTTGAACGTAGATTTTCATTCACCTCTCGCCGTGGAAAACGATACCCGTGTTGATTACTTTTTATTGTTTCCTAAGAATAATTTGTATGATACTTAGCTTACGTATAAGTATATGTTTTATAAATATATATATTATATATTTGAGGGTTTATTTGATTAAACGCGTGTAAAAACGACTTCATCAATGATAGATAAAACACCATACATGATTAAGATAAACGTAAAGAAAATATTCGAATTACAATAATTCCAAGTACAAGTTTAAAAGTACAAAAGTTAGCATAAGTTGTTTTTATTCTGAACATGGATATCCCAAAAGACAAGAACTTTAGAAGAAATAAGACATCTTGAACATGTCCAAATTCAAGTACACTAAGTTTCCACTTTACGAATGTCACCTGAAAAGCATGATAAAAACGGTCAACTATTGAAAATAGTTGGTGTGCTCACATGATTATGTACACAAAATAGGTTATAAAAATAGTAGATGTCAGAAAATAGTTTGCCAACTCAATGGCAAGTTACCAAAAACAAGTCAAGTACCCAAAACAAGTCAAGTCTTCAAAACAGTTACCGTTACATAAAGTAACGTAACACTTTATAACAAATTTCCAAAGACAGTCTCCGTTACCTAAAATAACGTGACACAAATCAAATCAACATATATGTATCTTATAGTGTTTATGCGAAGCACTACTTAAACGTATTCAGCCTAACCATTGGTAACACCTCCATTTTCATATATCTCAGCGGAAGGGTCATTTGGGGTGCTATGTCATAATATAACAACTCAAGCATAGAAAACGACTCGAAAATAGACGTTTTTAAATACATTCATTCGAAATAAAAGTTTACATCATAGGTCCCAAATTGTTTCATAATTCATACAATATTTTTACAAATCATCTTCGAATGACTTTTATTTAATGGGTCTTTAAAATATTTAGGTTTCCATAAGCGACAACCAAAATCTCCATCGCCGAATTACCATCAAGGACCTGAGATAAAACATGCCAAAACGTCAACAATAATGTTGAGTGAATCCATAGAGTTTATATATATAAACAATAAAAATTTCCGAACACAAGTATCATTTCTCAATATTCATCAGGATATAACGATGTGGCCAAACAAAGTTATATCGGGGGATTATTTATAAGTCTCATGACATTGAACGTTACCATCTAATTATGTTGGGGTTCCCAACAAGGTATGCCTACTATACACCCTCGCTATGAGTGCATATTATTCTCTATACAACGCATCCGTTGTGTCATATTCCCGACACTTGACGATAGCCAGTCGTCACGGATTGGAGGTGGCAGCCTCCAAATAGTACTATTTCATGTATAAGCGTCTACCATTTCCCGGTAGTTAACAATTCATGATTTCCGCAGGTCTTTTATCTAGCGAGTTAAGCTAACTTATAATAATAATCGAGGCAACTAGCATACAATCTCCCTTGTGTTCTATTTTAAAAACAAGCATGTTATCTCCCTCGCGGGTTTATAAAACAATTAAAGTGTAAAAATGCGAGGCTATGAACTCACTTAGTGATGTCGGATGAGAATATCGATGAATAAAAACTTCGGAAGTAGGCGCGTCAATCAACCAAGACCTATACAAATTGTAACGGGTCTTAGGTTTCTAGTCGATAAAAATTAACGAAAACTCATAAATTAAATAAGTATATGTATACATGTAGTTTATATGATGATCATGCTCTTGCAACATATTTATTTCACACTTAGAGTTTTCTAGGTTTTTAACTTGTTTTTATTAGCCATTTTACTAGTATTGTCTAAATTAGCTCAAAAAGCCCAATAGGCCCATTAAGCAAGCCCATTAAGTTATTAAAACTGTTGTGATGTTTGAATAAATTTCAATACTTGAAACTGATATATTGCAAGAGATCTTTATAAAACATATAAAACTCTTCCTTATGTGAGTATATTCGAAGATAGATCTGAGATCCGGATATCACCAGCTTAGAGTACGAGAGCAAGACATTCCAAAGACGGCATTTCGAACTCGGTATGGCCATTACGAGTTCCAGGTTATGCCATTCAGACTGACAAACGCACCTGCGGTATTCATAGACCTCATGAACCGTGTGTGCAAGCCTTACTTGGATAAGTTCGTAATTGTCTTCATCGATGACATACTTATTTAAGAAAGAGAAGTTGTATGCAAAGTTTTCAAAATGTGAATTTTGGATTCCTAAGGTACAATTTCTCGGACATGTCATTGATAGAAGAGGCATACATGTAGATTCAGCCAAGATAGAGTCTATCAAAGATTGGGCATCTCTCAAGACACCAACGGAGATCCGCCAATTTTTAGGTCTTGCTGGTTACTATCGAAGGTTCATTGAAGGATTTTCAAAGATTGCTAAGTCAATGACGAAACTTACTCAGAAAGGAATCAAGTTCGACTGGGAGAAAAGGAAGAGAACACTTTTCTGTTAATAAAGCAGAAGCTGTGTAGTGCACCAATTCTGGCTTTACCTGAGGGGAGCGAAGACTTTGTGGTCTACTATGATGCGTCACACCAGGGTTTAGGTGCTGTGCTAATGCAGAGAGAGAAAGTGATTGCCTATGCTTCTCGACAACTAAAAGTTCACGAGAAGAACTACACCACTCATGATTTAGAGCTTGGGTTGGTAGTGTTTACCCTAAAGATATGGAGACACTATCTATACGGAACCAGATGCACCGTGTTCACCGACCATAAAAGCCTACAACACATTCTCGATCAGAAGGAGCTTAACATGAGACAACGCCGTTGGCTGGAATTACTGAGTGACTACGATTGTGATATTCGTTATCATCCAGGGAAAGCAAACGTAGTGGCCGATGCGCTGAGCCGTAAGGAACGGATTGAGCCACTGCGGGTTCGAGCCTTAGTTATGACAATTGGTTTGGATCTCCCCAAACGAATATTAGAAGCTCAGATCGAAGCCCAGAAACCAGAGAATCTCGTGAATGAAGATGTAGGCGGTATAATCCGAAGGGATATACCCAAGGAAAGATTGGAACCGCGTGCCGATGGAACACTATGTTTACACAGCAGGAGTTGGATACCTTGCTATGGAGACTTAAGATCCGTGATTATGCACGAATCCCACAAGTCGAAATATTCTATCCATCCCGGTTCCGAAAAGATGTACCAAGATGTGAAGAAATTATATTGGTGGCCAAACATGAAGGCTGACATCGCCACGTATGTTAGCAAATGCCTGACATGTGCAAGGGTCAAGGCCGAACATCAAAGGCCATCGGGATTGCTAGTACAACCAGAAATACCCGAGTGGAAGTGGGATAATATCACGATGGATTTTATCACCAAACTTCCTAGGTCGTCACAAGGTTTCGACACCATCTGGGTGATTGTGGATCGACTTACAAAATCTGCTCACTTCTTGCCAATAAGGGAGAATGATCCATTGGACAAGTTGGCAAGGTTGTACCTGAACAGGATAGTGGCAAGACACGGGATACCTGCCTCAATTATCTGTGATCGTGATTATCTGTGATCGTGATGGAAGATTCACTTCAAATTTCTGGAGATCATTTCAGAAAGCTTTGGGTACAGATATTAGTATGAGCACTGCGTATCATCCAGAAACTGACGGCCAGAGCGAGAGAACCATTCAAACTCTCGAGGACATGCTACGTGCTTGCGTGATCGATTTTGGCAAAGGCTGGGTTAAACATTTGCCATTGGCTGAGTTTTCATACAACAACAGTTATCACGTTAGCATAAAGGCCGCCTCTTATGAGGCACTGTATGGTATAAAATGTCGATCACCAGTGTGCTGGGCCAAGGTTGGGGAAGCCCAACTGACTGGTCCGGAATTGATCCAAGAAACAACGGAAAAGATCTTCCTGATCAAGCAGAGGATGCAAGCTGCTCAGGATCGACAAAAGAGCTACGCCGATCGGAAACGAAAGCCGATGGAGTTCGAGGTTGGGGACAGAGTTATGCTCAAGGTCTCACCATGGAAAGGGGTTATGCGATTTGGTAAGCGGGGCAAGCCGAATCCAAGATACGTCGGACCTTTCAAGGTGTTAGCCATGGTTGGGAAGGTTGCCTACAAACTGGAACTTCTCCAAGAGTTGAACAGAGTCCATCATACTTTCCACGTGTCTAATCTGAAGAAATGTTACGCTGACGAACCTCTAGTCATGCCGTTAGAAGGAATTCCATGTTGTACGATAAGCGCCAGTTTGTGGAGAGAGCACGCTGAAAATCACAGGAACGGGAGATCAAAAACGTGAAGCGAAGCCGGATACCTTTGGTTAAGGTTTCGCTGAACTCTAGGAAGAGGTCCCCTGAGTTCACCTGGGAACGGAAAGAGCGTCAATACAGAAATACCCACCACTCTTCACAAACCAGGCTTCGTCACCCACTACAAGGTCTTAAGCTTTGAGGACAAAGCTCATTTAACCGGTAGAGACTGTAACATTTCTCAAATTCAGGTCATTTTACGACTCCTAGTATTTGTCACTATTTATTTTGGTCCTATACGCGTTTACTTTTAAATTAACTTTTAAGATAAATCGCGTAGACTAGAAATAATCATTTAATGTAAATAGTCATCAAATAAATTAAGGTTTACATCCATCAAGTAATATATAATTATTAAGAAGATAATTATTAACTTTGCGTAGTTTATTTTTATTAGTCACGTAAAAGGGTTACGTTTCGCAATAAAATACATTCGGACACACCCCGAAAATACCTAGACTCAAACCAATACCCACTTTTAATCCTTAAACACAAAAACTATCAAATTCTTGTGTTAACAAGCCATATAGCCGGGTATACACATAAACACACTAGAAAATCTTCTTAGAAATCTTCCTATGTACATGAACATCTTAAGGTAATTAAAACTTGTACTAGTATAACCTTAACAAGATCTCAAGCCTTGTCTCTCTTTGATTCTACACGTTACACACATACACATACCTAAAAATCCTACTAATGATCCTAAAGTACTTGTACATCTCCTAGTTAATTAATGTTAGTCCTAAATGTCTCCCACTAAGTTATTACACAATGGTTAATAACCATTTGCCCTTTGTTTCCTTTGGATCCCACAGCTACATGCATGTAATATACAAATACCTTAAGATTTCGAGGTATCTAAGCAAATCTGTAACAACATTGCCTCATTAACACTAATACTCAAGTGGTTTAACATAATAACCAATTTGTTAAAGCACAACTAGAAATCCCCAAAACCACATATATGGCTTGTTTTCTAGTTGGCTTAGGACCAAAAGGAGCTAAATAGCTCATTTGCCTATAAATACACACTCACAAGCTCACTTAATACATTTCCAAAGCTCTTAAATTCTCTCAAGCAAACAAAACATATCATCCCTTTCTTTTAAAATAGGGTTACATCAAAACCGAAACCATACACACTCTCAAATCACCCTAAGCACGTCTAAGGTCATACAAGAGACATAGGAAGCTTGGGTTTAAGACACACACGGGTGTGTACACGAAGCTAGTTGCTTGCCAAACTCTTTCCACAAACACTAGAACCCTTGTAAGTCACATACAAACCCATACCATTATAATATGCGTGTTCCTTTTCTTGTTAACTAGTCTATATGTCGTGTATATGTATATATGGTGTGCTAGCTTAAGAAATCGCATGTTAAATACAAAAATGGACGGGTTATACGCAATGTGATTGCGTATACAACTTATGTGGTGTTAAAATATAAAGAAAACATGTAATGTATTTAGTAGCAAACAAGGTTTTGAAAACCGTTCATTTTTAGAGAAACCACATGTAAACTTTCATTGTAAACAAGATACGATGCTTGGAACTTGTGTGCGACTAACAACGATGCATGTAATGGAACGAAGTATATATGAGATGAATACACGGTTTGAGACACTAGGACACACTTATCGTAACATATATATTACTAAGGAAAGCAATGGGCCACAATGGGCCTTATATGACCCACATGAGCTCACGGCTTGGGCTCAACCGGCCCAACAGTCCTCGGGTGGGACCCATAGCTTATTTATAAGCTCAATGAGCTTATCAATAATCCAACGACCTTAGTAGAAACCAATATGGACCTTTGCATGTTTTTCGAAACCAACAATACCCTTAAACGGCTTATTAGCCATTAACAAGCCCAACTCGAGCCAATAAAAACACAATAAGCTTTTGAACCAGCTTTATTGGTGAACGCTGTATAAGCTTAACTGGACTTAAGTGTACCTAAGTAAAGCTAATGGAACCCTAATGGGTCAAGTCAAACTACTCAAAAACCTATTCGGACCCTTAATGGGCCTAACAGCCCAATAATGAGAGCTTAATGCTTATTGAATAAGCTACGCGGTTAAGTCAGCTTAATTATAATTATAACCTAAGGTGCTTAATGAAATAGAAAATAAGTTAGAATCACTGAGGAAACCCTTTTGTCCCCATACGGGCTAAAGCTATTTGGGCCAACTAGCCCAATGAGCTCTCGAATAAGCTTCAAGATAAGCTTTACCCTGATCTTATATTTCTGTGCCACAAACAGATTTAGTAAGCTTAAATAAGCTTAATTTATACTTTTATGCTCTTAAAATTCAAATTGGACCTTTAAATGGCTTATTGGACCTTAACAGGTCCAATAAGGCCCAATAAGCTCATTAAGCCAAAATAAGCTCATCCGAGCTTATTTATGGGCTGACAGCAGCTTATGGGACTTATTGGGAGTAAATAAAACTTCTTGCCACTTGTTAGACCTTAAACGGACTTAAAATGTGATTTTGACGAGTTAAGGGGCTAAAAGTGTCAATTTGCAAACTATAGGGTCAAAACTGTCATTTTTGACTTTAATAAGTCTAGGGGCTGTTTTGAATGTTTTGAAAGTTAAGGGACTGATGTGAAAACTTAAGTACCAAAAGTGAAACCTTTTGTATAGTTAGAAGGACAAAAATTGGAAATTATTGAAACTTAAGGGTTTAAAATGTAAATGTTATATATTCAATAAACCTAGGGACTGGTTGGTAATTATAAGAAACTTGAGGGTATTTTGTAAACAAAAGTGAATTTTATAAACACTTAACGATTCCAACGAATTATAATATATTCGGATATTATTCGGTTTTAACCACGACTTAATAAATAAGAATATTTATTAACAACGTTTATACGATTCCCAAGAGCCATCGAAATTACAAATATAATAATCATGTCTACCACCACACAAGTGATAACAGTATATATAAACTAGCAATTTATTGTGGTTTATACATTGAGTCTTTAGCCTAAAATATGTAGACTAAGACTGGCCGTATTTAGTTAGGTATTTGACGGTGTGATTCATACTTGGATATCTATTATCATTTTCAGAGGACTATTTACTAAGGTGAGTTCATAGCCCCATGTTTTACAATTATTTAAATGATTTACATCCTTGGGGTGAGAACATGCTTTGTTTTACAAATTGGACGCAAGTGTACATTTTATACAATGATTACGTGTTTGCCTAAGTAGCGATAACCCACTGAGCCCTTTATCAGAATGTCAATAACTTGAACTTGAGCGCGAATGTTATAGATAGATTCTATTTGGTATATTGACAATCCCCGTTCGAGTGATAGCTATCACCGGAACGAACGTATACCATTCGGATTTGGGATGTTGCGGGTTAGAACATCATTCACGGGCATTCATTGGCAATATATTGCATTCATACATGTCGAGCTTCAGTGTCATGAGCTTAGGAAAACGTAATTACTTTTTATGATGTTTGCATTTGTTGCTTAATCATACACTTGGAAATCTTGCGGTCCTACTATTGATTTACATAAACCTATGAATTCACCAACTTTATGTTGACGTTTTAAGCATGTTTTTTAGGTCAATAAGGCACGAGGTGCGATGATACATTGGGAGTCAATAATTGAAGAGTCAACATTTAAGATTTGGGGTCTTATTACATTTTGGGGACAATTGTTATAAACCGGAATCTTTACTTATAGTGTTGAACAATTTGAAGCCATGAGCTTATGTAACAAACAAGTATTTTGTTAATCCAATGTATCTTTTTCAAACGACACGTTTAGTGGTCGTTCTCATATCTTGTGCTATTGATCCATAAAGTAACACCCTCGGATATTCAACATTCCGCTGCATACTCAGATTTGAGGGTGTTACATGTGTTTAATTCGAATCACGATGCTTGTGTTTCTAAATTTTTAAATGATGTGAATGCTAGAACTAAGAATCTTAAAGTAGTGCCTATTAGTACTAGAAAACCCAAAAGTCAAGCGAAAAAATCTATTGCAACACCCCTTAAGAAAATAGTTTTATTATAATCTACTATTTAGAAATCCAAGAGTTACTATAGGATGCTATATGAGAAAACTAGTAAGGCATGGAAATGGTGGATAGAACAACAATGCCCATCAGGATATAAATTGCGGTTCCTAAGAACAAAAAAATGAAATGTGGCCTAAATATGGATGGAAAATGTGAACAAGAGAGTTAGTTTTGCTATAGATAATGCATCTAGGATAACTAATGTCATGAAACTCACAAATACTTTAGGATCAAACTTTTCATGTATTCCATCATCCTCTAATTCTCTTGAAGATTGTTCAACTCATCCTATTCATTATTGACTCTGGATGCACAAAGCACATGACGGGCAATCTAAAGCTACTGTGCAATTTTGTTGAAAAATATCTAGGAACCATTCATTTCGACAATGATCAATTTGCTCTAATTCTTGGTTATAGAGATTTGGTTCAAGGAAATATCACGATCAACATGGTGTATTACGTCGAAGGCCTAAATAATAATCTCTTCTCGGTTGGTCAATTTTGTGATGCGGATTTGGAGGTTGCTTTCCGAAAATCTACGTGTTTCGTTAGAGATCTTCAGGGAAACGATTTACTCACCAGCAATCGTAGATCTGATCTCTATACAATTTCTCTTCAAGAAACGTCTTCATCAACTCTAATCTGTTTCATGGCTAAAGCCTCACCAACTCAAGCATGGTTATGGCATCAAAGACTCTCTCATCTTAACTTTGACTACATCAACTTGATTTCAAGAAGGATGTCGTGATTGGTTTACCAAAACTAAAATATGTCAAGGATCAACTATGTTCCTCTTGTGAAGTGAGTAAAGCAAAACGAAGTTCATTTAAGACAAAGGTTGTTCCAAGTTCAAAAGAACGACTTAATTGATTTCATATGGACTTATGTGGTCCAATGCGGGTTGCTAGCATAAATGGGAAGAAATATATTCTGGTAATTGTAGACGACTACTCCAGATATACTTGGACTCTATTTCTAAAATCCAAGGATGAAACACCAAAAGTTTTAAAAGAGTTTCTCATAATGATTCAACGAAATCTTCAAGCCCCAGTAATTTTTGTTCGAACTGACAGAGGCACCGAGTTCTTAAACAAGACACTCAATGCATTCTTCAAAGAGGAAGGAATTGAGCATCAAACTTCTACTCCTCGAACACATGAACAAAACGGATTTGTCAAAAGATGAAACCGTACTCTAGTTGAGGCTGCTCGAACGATGCTTTCAGCTTCTTAACTTCCTTTATTCTTTTGGGATGAAGCAATTGCAACCGCATGCTATACTCAAAACAGATCTATCATCATCCCGACACATGAGAAAACGGCATATCACATCATCAATGACAGGAAACCTTAAATTAAACACCTTCACATCTTTGGTTGCACTTGTTACCTAACCAAAGATGGTGAAAATCTGGACAAGACGAAAGAAAAAGGGGATCCGTGCATTCTGGTGGGATAATCCACTCAGTCAAAGGGAAATCATGTTTACAACAAGAGAACCCGATTGATAGTTTACATCCATACAACTTAGGATTGATGAAGTCAAAGAGAAGTATGAGACGCTGGTTGCTAATGACACTTCAGGCCTCGTTCCCCAACGACAAAAGGCATCAGATTATGACAACTCTGGCCCCGTCTCGCAACTATAAAATTTTTCTTCTTCAGCAGATACAACAGACTCGTCACAACAAGAGTTGGATCTTCTTTTTGGTCCTCTGTACGATGAATTTTTCAATGCAGGTACTTTAAGTGTCAACAAGTCTTCTTCTCCCATCGACAATTCTAAACAATAAGACACACCACCTATAACGAATACTCCATCTTCAACAGAACCAACAACTCCAACTACAAATGTTCATGCTAAGGAAAACAACGATAATCAAGCAGAGGATACACACGTTCACCAAGCTGAATTTATCAATCCTTTCTGTATACCGGTATGAGAAGTTGTTGAGTCTTCCTCAAGCAATATTGATAATTCAAATATGCATACCTTCAATCAACCACAAGATTCTGAATACCGATGGACAAAAGATCACCCGTAATCTCAAGTTTGTGGAAATCCATCCAAGCCAGTGCAAAACAAGACGACAACATGCAACTAAAATGTGTATGTTCGCGCTCACCGTGAGTACTGCTAAACCGAAAACCATTAAGGAGGCAATAGCTGATTCTGCATGGATAGAGGCAATGCAGGAAGAGCTTCATCAGTTTGACAAACTCCAAGTCTAGGAACTCGTTGACAAACCCTTTGGCAAAAACGTAATCAAGCTAAAGTGGTTATGGAAGAACAAAAAGGATGAAGACCAAACTGTATTTCGCAATAAGGCATGACTTGTAGCTAAGGGTTATGCTCAAGAAGAGGGTATTGATTTTGAGGAATCATTTGCTCCAGTTGCTCGCTTGGAAGCTGTTCGGATTTTCGTCACATATGCTACACATAAGTATTTTCTAATTTATCAGATGGATGTGAAAACATTAATATAAATGGTCCATATGAAGGAGGAGGTTTATTTTCACAACCAGATGGAATTCGTTGATACTTGATTCATACCAAAAAAGGTTTACCGCTTAAGGAAAGCTCTATATGGATTGAAGCAAGCTACGAGAGCCTGGTATGATGAACTCTCAAATTTCCTGATGTCCAAAGGTTTTACTAAAGGTACAATTGACCCTACTCTATTCACGATAAGATACATGGAGGAAATTCTACTTGTGCAAATTTACGTCGACGACATTATTTTCGGTCTGACAAACCAAAATTTTCTAAACATTTTGAACAATAATGCACAGAGATTGAGATGTCCTTAATGGGAGGAAATAAAATCTTTTTAGTGACTTCAGATCCACCAAACCTCACAAGGGTATCTTTATCGATCCAGCCAATTACGGATTATAGAGATACTTAAAAACATAGGTATGGAAAAAGGTCAAATCATTGGTACACCAATGGCTACGAAACCTAAACTAGATGCAGACTTGAGTGGAAAACTCATAATAAGACCAAACTAATTACCCATATGTAAAAATCGGTCACTCATGATCTGATATCTAGTATAACTCATAAATAGGCAAGCATTATGTTTATTATTGTGCAAGGTATCAAGCCAGACCGACTGAAAAAACAAAAAAACACCTCAAAGAGGTTAAAAGGATCTTTCGATACTTAAGGGGTACCATTAACATGGGATCAGGTTCCGAAAGAAGGATTTGCTGGGCTTTGAACTAACAGCTATTTCAGATGCCGACCATAGGGCCGAGTATTGATACTCGCAAAAGCATTTCTGGAGGAATACAGTTCCTAGGTGATAAGTTAGTCAGCTAGATGTCAAAGAAGCAGGACTGCACTGCAATGTCATCAGCAGAGGCTGAGTACGTGGCGTTATCTGCAAGTTATGCTCAAGTAATGTGGATGAGGACACAACTTAAGGATTATGGCTTCAACTATAATAAAATACCGTTGTATTGCGACTCTCAGTCAGCCATAGCAATCTCATGCAACCCCGTGCAACACTCTCGTACCAAGCACAACTCGATATCATTTCATCAAGGAACAGGTTGAAAATGGTATAATTGAACTGTACTTTGTCAGAACTGAATACCAATAACCTGATATGTTTACTAAAGCCTTACCCTAAGATAGGTTTAAGTATCTTGTTAGACGAATTGGTATAAGATGTTTGACTCCAGCAGAACTGGAGGTTCTGACAAATGAATATGCTTGATATATTTTTCAAACATCGACTTGTAAATATTTTTCAGAAAAGCAAAATACAAAAATATGAAACCTATAAAACCAAATACAAAAATATAAAATTTCAAAAAGAAAATACAAAATCAGAAAAATCAAAAATTCCAAAAAGAATCTTCTCGGCATGTCTCTTGGAATCGATAACATTTACGTACCTAGAAATGTTGATTAACATCAACACGGGCGTGTAAATGAAGTTCGAGCAAGAGTTTCAAATACTTTCAAAACATGTCATTTCTATTTTTCTTTATGACTTGTAATTGCTCTCAGATTGTAACTCGGACTCGAACGACAAAGGAGAGTGTACGTTTTAGTGCACTTATCCTTAGCATTAAAAGAGAAGTCTTCTAACATGATGATTTTCAAAATACTGAACACAATTTTTCAATAATTTCTCAATGATAATTCAAAATCTTTTAAAATTGTGTGTTCAACACTCCATCCCTCATAAAGTTTTACAAGACAATTCTTATACATTTGGTGTCATTTTCAAAATGAGTAAATGTTTGAGGGGGAGTTTTTCGAAAAACAGGGTTTTAATGATTTTGGATACATCATAACATGACAATTTTATGTATTCAAAACATTATCAAAAATATCTTAACAACAAATCTATAATAATGATGACTACTCAATAGATTGTATGTTATAAGATGATTAAGTGGTTGAGCATAATTTTTCAAAAATTCTTCAATGACAATTCATAATCTCTTAAAATTATGTGCTCAACAATGCTAACCCTTAATTTTATATTCATTTTACAACTTGGTATCATTTTTTGGTGTAAAATTGAGGGGGAGCAAGTTAATGTTCCATACAATTCTTGCTGAAACAGTTTTCTTCACATAATTTTCATGACAAATTTTAATCACATGGTATTTCAAAGACCAAATGAATTAGTATTTAAAATAAGGGGAGAAATGTAATTAAAATGTGATCTTGAAAACAATAAGTGATCTAAACGACTTAAAATGTGCTCTTCAGAAAAGGTTTTATGGTTTGATCTTATACCCAACAACATCTTAATTTCACGATGATTCTGAAGTCATAAGGTGGTTAGGTTAGGAATCAGTCCTCTGATCAAACCAAAATCGAAGGGATCTACCCAAGGACAATCCATAGTTAGAAATAGCAGTCCTTAGGTATGATGTGGAGAAGAATGAGAAATGGGAATAATGCCGACTAAGATTGAGCTAACAATGGAACAATCACAACAAGGTGTTAGTAATGACGTCCTGGTAAGCATTGAAGGGGTTGAAGAATGAAAAAGAAATGTAAGGATAAAGGGTCTAAAGAAAGAATCCCTCCATATAACTTTAGGCAGAAACTGGGTCAATACATAATCTATCGGTTTTCCACAAAGATGGTAATTTCGATATTGGAAGAATTGACAACATGACTCAGTGATGCAATGAACAACCCTTCCCCAGCCATTCAAGTATTCTCTCAAAAGATATTTGCTCATTTGTCACGGAGATACACTCCGACTATCTATTGACTTTCTCACTCCGAAGTTAGTTGAAATTGAATAGTTTGCAGTCTACACCAGCCTCCGATTACTAAAAACCAAAACGCACTAATCGAGTTAGATCCGAAGAGATCAATACAATAAAATCTCATTAGACACATTCCCATTACAAACATTGTTGAACATACATCAAGTTCACAAGCTTTAACAAGAGTCCTACGCATTATCCTTGTGATTATGCCAGATCATCCAAGTGATACTTAAGTATTCACCGTGAAGATAGAAATCCTGCTTGAGGCAACATCAAACAAGCTCTTGGTAGGTGACTTGCGAGATTCTATATGAATGAAGCTTATGTCAACTGGATATCAATTTGGTCTAGTAAATGAATTGACAACTCAATCAAAAAGATAGTAACTATCTGATTCACTCATATCGTTTTGTCTGCTTTGAGACGTTCCGGTATTGGTGTAAGAACAGCAAGTATGGTGAATCTAATGCATCTACGTTATAGGATCTAACACTTTGAGCTGGAAACCCTGTCAAGGAGGTTCCTCCAAATTGAACCTAATCACAGGTATAATATTTATAATGTTAAACGGTCCTCACGGAACCAGAGGTTAATGCAATCGAATCTCGACATTGACAAAGCCATATTCGTCCATATCTATTGTTTATCACTAACAATATCTGTTGATTTTCACTAACGTAAACTTGCAGGTTATAGGGTGGTGGCGGTATCCCATTCCAGCTGAAGTCGGATTCATTACTACATGCTCATGCTCAAACTATAAAGACATACTATTGGCATCAAGATTCAAGAATCAAGAAAGCTCAAGTTTAAAGACAAAGACTTTCGCAAACTCTGATATACAAGAGCTTGTTTTAAGATATAAAGTCTATCAAGGGAGATTGTTAGCAAGCTTTCAAGATGATGCAAAGTATGAGCATGTTGGTCAAGACACAAGATCGCAAGGTGGCAAAGACGATCAAGACAAACAAGGAAAGGATTTAGAGATCTCCGAACAAAAGACAACGTCGAAAGACAATGACAAAGGCTCAAGATCAAAGATCGCAAAGCATGAAGGAACAATCCTACAACAGAGACAGAGACTAAGATCACAATACCGTAACGACAAAAGCAATCTCATTGATCCCATGAAGGAGTGTCACAATGAACTCACTTCGGGGGAGATTGTTAGACTCAAATATTGAGTCGAACAAGGAAGTTCGTTCATTAAGAATATTAAGTCTCGTTCATTTAATCTTTATCTTACTTATGTAGTAATAGGCTAGAAGGGTAAACAGGCTCGTAATCGTAAGCTAATCTTGTACTAGTATCGGGTTTAAACCCATTTGTAATCCTGATCCCGACCCAAGACAAATACCCCAACCCATTAAAGCCTACTATGGTCGGCCCCCATTGAGTATAAATACCCTTCTCTAAGTGTGGAGAGGGTGTTGTCATCAGTTGTAAGGTTTCTCATTTTGCAACGTAATCTACCATCTCCTTCTCTCTTTATTTCCTTTTCTCTTCTATCACTTTTCTTATTGGTTTCTTATCAATGATTTCATACTACTTGTATGGAATGAAATATATATAGGTACCGACAAACGAAATGATAGTGTTTATCCTAATTATTTTATGGGTTATTATACACAAATGTTATACAAAACGTTTACGTAAATGTTCGATTACGTTACTAAAAGTTATAAAACGATTACAAGATAGAGTACTGACAATATAATAAGCACACACTTCAATAATTTTAAGTTAATCGGAAACCTAAACGCCTATTTTTTGGATAAGTTAAGTAACATAAAATATCGTGTTTTTACAATTCAGTGATATTCAAAATATTTTATAGGTACATTAAACTCATTACAGTAACCAATGAATACTTGAGTAACCTATATGTAACGTTTTAAACTTTAGTAACGTAATCGAACATTTACGCAAACTTTAGTAACTTCTTTGTATATTAACCCTTATTTTCCCGTTGGCTAGTTCAACATCGTAATAATGGTCTAATGTAGTTGGTGTGATGTCAATTAGGGAGCTAAATGTAGTAGATACAAAACTCCTATTGGCACCAGTATCAAATAGGATAGAAGCATAGCGGTTGTTTAGAAGGAATGTACCCGTACCGACGTTGGAGTCTGGGTTTGTCCCCGCATTGCCTACCACGTATACTTTCGCTGGGGCATTGCCATTCCCACCTTGATTACCATGGTTTTTATTCTTTAACTTTAGGCAGTCTCTCTTGAAATGCCCCTGAACACCACACTCATAGCAAGTGCCAGCATTCTGAGTTGTTCTGGAGTTCCCACGATTGTTATTATTACCATTGCGACCAGAACTCCTATAGTCACGAGCCAGATAGCCGATCTTCTTGCACTTATTACACCTAGGAGCACATGGCCCTTTTTGTGTGATCTTTCATTTTATACAACAAGGGCCCTGACCCGTGTACTCCCTCTTTTCAACAGGCCCCAGAAGGGTAAGCCCTTCCATGTTTGCCTCTTAATATGTTTGTTGGTGCCTCCTTGATTGTATCCAGCATTAACTTTAAACTTTTCTCTCTGCTCAGCTTGTCTTTCAAAATAGTCGAGGGACTTTTTAAAATCCATACTTATCGTTAGCAAACAATGTTGCTTCTCCATCGCTTGGGTGATATGACATTACATTTTCCCAACATATCAGGAAGTCCATCAACATATTTTCTCAACTATTCCATCTGATACCCCTCGTGGAACACCTTCCATACATATTGCAAGCTTTTGAAAACACAAAATTAACAGAGTGTAACTCGCGACATCATACCCTGTTGACTTTTAGGTCTAGAGATCAATTTCCAACTTTCTTGATTTCACCCCTTAGACATATTGACTTCATCATCATTCTTAGGAGCCTTCCAGTCCATAGCATAAGCAACATCTTGAGTAACAATCTTCATGTGTGGAGTTTCACCATGGTCAGAGCAGTCTAAAGGAAAGTGAAATTGGCAAACTAAAATGGTTCTCCATATTAGCAACCGTTTCTAATATGGAACACTGATTCCGATCTTCTCGAACCATTGTGACAACACAACCACTCCTTCAGTACCCTTAAAAGAAAGGTCTGTAATTTAGAAAATCCTTGTACGTACACTCACGTGGAGTGCATACAGTTCCTCTAATTCCAGTGTCAGAATTATGGCTTCTGTCGCCCTGACCATTAGTGCTATTTCAAAGAGTTTCATGATTAGCAAGTGCCGCAGACACTCTTTACTTCGATTAGTTGTTCAACAAGCAACAACTGATATTGATGGGTAGCAGTCGTAGTAGCAGCAGCCCTTACAGCAGTAGTAGCAGCAGCCCTTGCAGTAGCAGAGGATCTTCTTTGCGGCATATTGTTCTAATCACAACAATATAAAACACATGAGTTTTTATAAACATCACAACATGACATGGGTACAACATATATATAACAAGATCACATCACACAGTGATTATATAACATGACTGGGATCACAACACATAACAGAATTAAGATCGACATAACATAATACAACACATTATATATATAACAAGATCACATCACACAGTGATTATATAACATGACTGGGATCACAACACATAACAGAATTAAGATCGACATAACATAATACAACACATCATATATAACTGGAAAACATACATGATTGTCTAATACAAGAAATGAAAATACAAGTCCTACTACCGTGCTAGCTGGGCATAAAACCCATAATACTTAGCCGGCTAACATAATGATAGCTATGAATACAACATGAGAAGTGTAAACCTAGGCAGAACTACCAGCACCCTCGCGATCATCTGCATGAGTCTGACCTCTAGCCTGAAGTGCCTGAATCTGTCCCAATGCTGCTGATAACTGTCCCTGCAGTGATGAAACATGCGTAATCAATGTCGTCATTAGTGACTCCTGTGAGGCGATACGAAAGTCCTGCATCTATGTATGAGTCCTATATGTTTGCAGTTCATAGTGAACTGCCGAACCTTAACCCAACGAAGTATGCCTAAGCCTCTTCAGAAAACACATGGCCTCTTTGATCCCAACAGTTGTGCAGTCTCATATTGAAACTGTCTAACCTTGACCAATCCATCGACTTAATGAAACAACTGAGTCTGTCAATCTGAGTATCTTCTATCACATCCAAAACATCGATGTGTCCTTCTCCTGAACACAGCATCAAGCTTTCAGTTCACTCGTAGTCATTGACCGGCCCTCGAGGGTCTCGGTGCTACCTCCTCAAACAGCCTCTGTGGTTCAACCCAAAATCTCTACTCCTATATTGACCTCCTCGGCTCCTGACTTCTGGTTTCCTCCGTCTTCCAAGTGCCGATAAACCCTTAGTCTATTCCCCATACCCTCCATAGGTTCTAGGAGCTCAGTCGAACTACCTTCTCCCCCCAGCCTTATACTTGATGTGAGAACAGTTAGACATAACCTCTTACGAGGTAGTAACTCGGCCTCGGGAGTGTCCTCCCTACGATCGACTAGTGGTGGTATGAACAGTAAGGCTGGTAGTGGTGGTAGTGGTGATGATGGTAATGAGTAATGAGGTGGGTACATGTGGTGGTAAATGTAGTGATGATGGTGAAGGTGGTAATGGTGGTGATGGATGTAGCGGATGATGGGTGGATGGTGATGAGGCTCTCAATCTACCCATGACAACTCTGAAGCCTAGGGGTGCATGCACATGGTTAGGGATACCATATAGGTGAGGTACTATAGGAAGTGGTAATGATGGAAGTGCAGGTGCAGCTAAACACCTAGCAAGGCGTTCCTCTGCAAAGGGTGGTGATAGTGAGATGAGTGGTGATGGTGGTGGTGGTGGTAAGGCAAGAAGTCCCTTGACCTCCTCCTTTGATGGAAAGGGCATAGGTGCCTCAGGTCGGATAGATGTCCTAGCAGTGGTATGATATGCCGGTGGTGATGGTGGTGTAGCCGCAGACTCGTCGATCTCAAACGACTCGGTCTCCTCAGAAGAGGGGGCATGGTCAACAACGGGTGCAACAACAGAGTCGGCCAGAGCCAGATGCTCCTCCTCCTCCTTCGAAGCCTCCTCCTCCTCGTCATTATTAAAGGAGTTATCATTATCGCCGTCACCTCCATCAGCTGGATAGTCTACTGGACCATCCTTAGAGTCCTCCTCGGGATCCTCCTCGGGATCTGAGTTAGCAACGTAGCCCAGAGATAAGGCTATAGGTGAATCAGCAACAACATAAGGCTGATCCTCAATGGGAACTTCCTCATCAGATAGGGCCAAGTACTCGGGGTACTCTGGTCCTGGCACGTAATCTGGTAAGAGCGGTGCCTGCTCTAGCTCCTTGGGCCCAGGCACGTAGTCCGATGCAGCCTCCGGTGAGTAGGGCTCCTAGAGTCTAAAGAAGTCCACAGCCCAAGCTAGCGGGTCTCCATGCGATGATATAGACGTATATGTAACCTCGGATGATGCCAAATCCGATGACATGACTGTATCTGTAACACTCAAAAAGAGTTTACATTAGTACATATATAAGACCCATAATAATATACTTAATATATTATAAATACGTATGAGAACCATGTAGCATCTAGTATACCCAACTAATGCAACAAGTAATGTATGAATGAATGTCTCATAAAAAATTCCCCATTTAAATGAAAGCATGTTTTGAAACTGGTTTTATAGTCCAAGTAAAAACATTTGACCTGGTTCTCTATAACCTTGGCTCTGATACCAATCTGTAACACCCCAAATTGGGTCGCAGCGGAATAATGTGTCCGGGAGCGTTACTTCATAGATCAATAGCACAAGATATGAGAATGACCTCTAAAAGAGTCGTTTGAAATACGATACATTGGATTTATTGAAATTGTTTAATACAAAGCAACGGCTTTAAAATATGTTCCACTATTGAAATAACAAGATTTTAGTTCTTAACAAATATCCCAAGATGTAATGACTCTAAATCTTTTATGCATGACTCCCTAAAAGAGTATCCCCAATGTATCCTTAGCACCTCGTGCCTCATTGACTAGAGAAAACATGCTTTAAAACGTCAACATAAAGTTGGTGAATTCATAAGTTTATGTAAAATGTAATGTAGGACCGCAAGATTTTCCCCGTGATAATGCAACAGATGCAAACATCACAAAATGTAATTGTGTTTCCCTAAGCTCATGACACTGAAGCTCGAAATGTATGAAATGCAACATAAATTGCCAACATTGCCCGTGATGATGTTCTAACCCGCAACATCCTAAATCCGACATGGTATATGTTCGTTGTCCGGCAAACCGGCACAGTGAGCATGACTCACCCAAACGGGGATGTCAATCCACAGATCTATTTATAACATTCGCGCTCACACAAAGTAATTGACAATTCATAATAATGGGCTTTGAGGGTTATCGCTACATAGGCAAACACGTAATCATGTAAAAATGTGTAATTGCGTCGAATCATAAAACAATGCATGTTTCTCACCCCAAGAGTTGTAAATCATTGATATAGTAAAACATGGGGCTATGAACTAACCTTAGTGAATAAACTGGAGTATATGAATCAAGTGAATGAAAACGTCACGGATATGACCGAATGCAACCTAATTAAATATAGGTCGTATGAGTACTAAGTACTTGAATAACTAATACCACATACAATTCTATATAGTTACATCACCACCTAAAAGTGTTTGTTTAATTTATAAAATTAAAAAATTTAGTTTGTACTTGTAAAATAAATGTTCATGTATTCGTGTTTGTAAAAATGGTATACTTGCCCAACAATTCGTTATTTGCCAAAAATACTTGATGTCTTATTTATGTAACTCCATTATATAAATGCTTTAATTATTTGAGAAAATAATATTTATAAGGTTAAAAACGTTCATAATGTCACTTTTAATAAAAACGTCGCATCTTCTTCGTTTTAATCACGTTTTCATCGTACTTTACATGTATGGATTCGTATTTGAAAAATCAAATGAAATATTACATTTATTATATTCATATTTACTGTTATGAATAATAACAGTAAGTGTAGATTTATAAAAATACTTTTTATAAATTTAAATTGTTGAAATCGTATATTTATTGTACCTTATTCGTTTTAATTCGGTTTCTAGTGATTCTTATGTCCATGGCTTCATAATTAAATTTTATATCATCTAACATGGTCCATGTCCACTGTATGTTTCTGTAAAAAAATTAGTTTTTATAAAATTACTTTTATAAAGTCACTTTTGTTTATTATATTACATAAACATGAAAAAGTGATAACTAGTTCATTATCCATTGGTTTTTCAAGTTTCTTACCTTTTTAGAATCCTTAAAATGTCTACTTTTACAGAAAAATATAAAAAAATATCTCAGATTCAAGATCATATAGTTTTTATAAACTTAGTTTTATAAAAACACTTTTATACGCATAATCTCGTAAAAATCATAACTTCTTCGTTATTTATCGGATTTTCAAGTTTCTTATATGCTTACAGTTCTTATGAGTTGTATTATTTTTATAAAATATAAAATAAGTGTCAATTAAAGTTCGAATTGAACAGTAGCAATAAAAAGATTAATTAACTCATTTTATACACTTTTAACTTTATAAAATTACACAAAGTCCTTCCTAATTTATAAATTAATATCCATGATATATAATTTAAGTCCTCTACATTGTATCCATCAAAATAGGTCCATATTGTCCAACAAAATTGTCCAACATATTTATTTACTTATCTAAACTCTATAATTAAATAAATAATCAAATAGCACCGACAAATAATTATATAAATACTCATTGCATGTAAATCCTTGTCTAAAAATAAATTAACAATTTTTAACATATCTTATCCACAAAACAAAAGTAAAATCGTAGTATACATATACATGTTTTTATTTTATAACTTCATAAAATAACCTAGGTGATAATTGAACTATACACAATTATATAAAACATAAAATTAACATATTGAAAAGATTAGAGCTTTAGGTAAACCTTAGATGAGTGTAGGATGATTGATGAACAATACTAAACCCCACCAAACAAACCCTAATTCGAAAATGGAAGTAAAAAACCCTAATTTCTTCAAGAAACCCTAATTTCACAACCTATCCCTTGCATAACCCATTATATAAACCCACCAAGAAATCCAAGACACCTTGTATGTTAAAACAAAAATTTTTGACCATTAAACACTTTGTACTAGCTTTAGAAATCAAAACTATGGATTGTATGTGTGAGTTGGGTGTGAGAAGTGGGCTATAAGGGCTCAAGAGAGGGTTTTTATGCTTTGTTTTCTTGAAATGATAAGTGTGTGCATACTAGTTGCTTTATGGGACCTATTCATAGTTAAACATGCAAGAATACCATCTAAGTAAAACAATCAAATGGTTTTGCTGTTGTTTTCTTATATTGGCCGGGATTTTAAGGAAACAAAATGACAAAATGAAATGAGTTAAAACGATTTTTAGGTCTTGTAAGAGTAGGTGCAAGGTTGTTGTCTTATAAGAGAGTGATGTGACCTTACTAACATGCTTGTCCTTGGTCTCCTCTTTTGCTTGTGATCTTGCCGTGTCCTAGGAACCAAAGGGGACATAATTTAGGTAAAAGATGGTTGTTTGATCCCATTATTAAAGGGTTTTTTTAATATATTTTTTTTTAAAAAATTACTAAGTTTTATTAGTAATTAGTGGAAGCATATTGGATTTAATTTCAAGTGTATATGATATATATGTGCCAATTTCATCTAGGGGCTGAATAGAACAAAGGTTTATGATATTTTTGAGTGTTATGGGTATTAGTGGGTATTTGTTGAAGTGTAGGTGGGTTTATTGTTTGTCATGCATGCAAAAGTGTAGTTTTATTGCGTTACGTAAACGTTTCACGTAACCAATAAAAATAAAAAGCGTAAAGTTATAAATTATCATCCTAATAACTTTAAAACACTTACTTGACGTAAACATTTAGTTGTTTGATGCCTGTTTATGTTAAATGCTCATTTTTAGTTTATGCGATTTAGCTTAACGATAAAAATTAAAAGCGAACGCGTAAAAGCCTAAAAATAAATAATAGGATAATTGAAGTCGTAAATGACCTAAAAATGTGAAATGTTACAGAAGGCAATCAATGGAAGATACCTGAAGCAAATTATGGTAGAATCAGCACAAGACAACGAGAAAACTCTAACTTGATCAAAGAAATCCGAACTTTAACGAATGCTGCCATAAGGAACCAAGGAGCATCAATTAAAACATTGGAGATAGAAATCGGGCAAATGAGCAAGGTACTACAGAAGAGAGGATTTGGATGTCTACCTAGCTCGACTGAAATGAACCCGAGAGATCAAGTCATGTCAATCTCGACTACTATTGAAGCTGATTTACACCCGATACGCCATATTGGATCTCCCCAATATGCCATATTCACTAGACAGAACCGTACACTCATGTACAAGACAAGACAAACGATGATTCCATTTCCAAGTCGTTTGAATGGTTACTACTGTGATGGAAAGAAGGGATCATATGGACCACAGTTCTCAGAAGCTTACTCTAAAGCTTCACATATCAATGAATCTATACCCCAAAAGGAGAAAGACCCAGGGAGTTTCACTTTACCTTGCTTTATTAATAATATTTGCTTTGATAATTCCCTTGTTGACTTAGGAGCTAGCATTAGTGTTATGCCTCTCTTGACCTACCTTAACTTAGGATTAGGCAAATTAGCTCACACTAAGCTAATAGTGGAATTAGCGGATAAGACAGTGAAATATCCAAAAGAAATTACTAAAAACGTACTAGTAAGAATTGGTAAATTTACTTTCCCCGTAGACTTTATAATTCTAGATATGCCCAAGGATATCAAAGTTCCTTTGATCCTTGGAAGACCATTTTTGTCTACCGCTCGTGCTAAAATTAATGTTTACAAGAGAAAGATTACTTTAAGTGTTAAGGAAGAAAAGATTATTTTCAAAAGTGTTAAACCTGCTAGTAGTTTAATTAAGAGGGTCTACATGCTAAGTTTAAGAGAAAGAATGGAATATTATAAGGATGGTAATTATGCGATAATGTTGCGGAGGCCAAGGTACGTTTTCTTTGCTTTGTATTAGGAAAATTGGTCTTCAAGGACGGATACGGCGTATTAGGGCAAAACCTATATGGCGTATTCACTGTTTTTAACTTACATTGACTAAGTCAACAAAATTCGCCAATACGACGTATTATGTAAACCTCAATACGGCGTATTGAGTTTGGATATAAAAACTCAATCAATACGCCAGATCTGTTTTTACCAAAAAAAATTCACCACACACACACAAATTTTACCACTAAAATTCCTTGAGATCATCCCTTGTTCTTAATTCGTAATAGCACTCTCCTATATCACAATCAAACGATAATAATCCTTCCCTTTTTCTTTTCAATTTACTATTTCGATTCAAATTAGGGTTAGGGTTTGGTTTATGGTATTAGGAGATATACCTTTGTTTGAATGCCTTCCCCCCAAATAGATGTTAGTTGTTTTATGAGTTTTAATTGGGTTTAAATGGGTAAACTGGGGAACCTCCTTTTTTGTTTTCATATTGCAGATCAATACGGCGTATCCACTCACATGGATACGGTGTATTGACCAAATTTTTACCCAATTTTAAAACCTTAATACGGCGTATTCGTTATTGAATATGACGTATTGATGATAAATGGATCTTGAGTCTTAAAACCTATACGCCGTATTGACTAAACACCTATACGGCGTATTGACCATATTGATCCTTATACGACGTATCCATTTATGAATACACCGTATCCACCCTCAGAACAGAAAGTTAAAAATTCTATAATCTTTGTGCTTTTGTCGTTAATTTCGCAGATATGGCACGCTTACCACCACGTGAGCAGAGACACCCATTTCTTAGGTATCAGGGTCTTGAGTATACTGGCAGTAAGTTCAGCACCATAGCTCGTGAATATATTTCAGAAACAAGTGCAATACCCAATCAAGAAAGCTGAATATTTCAAGTGTAGAAGCTGAAGACAAGTCTAACTTAAAGACTTTACTGTAAACAAAAGTGCTTCCTGGGAGACAACCCGGATTGTTATTTAATTTTATCGAGTCTGTCTTCCCAGACATCAATATGTCGTATCCGCTCCATACCATACGGCGTATTGATTGTTTGGACGTTATCAGTCTTTATTTTTTTATTGCACTTTAAAAACATTATTGTCAATTCTGGAATACGGCGTATTCATTAATTTGATACGGCGTATCCATCAGACTGACTCGTATTTAGTTTGTTTAGTTTAAATTAACCGTAGATGCCAAGATAGGAATGCACATTTTTCCTATTTTACACAGGACCTCGTGAAAGAATATCGACGAATATTGGTGGAGAATTTACAAATCTGGAAGATCTTGAAGTGTTAGAGTCTTGAAACCTCAAGACGGCTGTTCAACACACAATCTTGCTCATAAACGCAAATTGGAGAATCTACCGAGCAAATATCAGGGGAGTTTCTCATTTTAATTATTTTTAATTCCCGTATTTTTAATGTTTTATCTATACAATGAGGAAGTTGTATAATTCAAGTGGGGGGATGGAATTAGAATGTTTACTTGTCCTATTTTTCACATTAAAATGATTAAAATGCTTAAATTATGCTCAAATTTAAAAAAAATTCAAGCATACTTTTGTGAAATTACTTGATACATAACCCGCACACAATAACCCTTGTCAGATATTGTGAGGATTTAGCCTATCCGTTTCTAATTTTTTTTACCTAAATTCCATAAAATATGAGTGTGTTGGTGATGTAGTGGACTTTAGAACTTGGCTTGGTATATCACTCGAGACCACAATAATGAGTATTATGGATTAAATTGGAGTAACTTGTTTAAATTGGTAAATTTTAGGATTACACCCAAATCGCCTATCCATGTTGTTTATTAACTAACTACACCGGTTAGTTAACCTCCAGTTTAAACCCTTTTCCACTCTCATCTTTAGAGTGAAGATCCACTAGAACAACCTGTAGAGCCAATCCTTCAGGAACTACACCAATTATTTGTTTTGTTATACCCTTACACCTTAAGCTACCCTGTTAGATTAAGTTTAATTTACAGTTGCTAGTTGCTTAAAGTGTAAAGTTTGTATTTCTCGAGTCTTGTGTCATTTTTTATCTTTGGTGTGGTTGGAAATTTGCACATTGCAAATGGGAATGTATATTATAGTCAAAACTCATGTGATTTTACTACCATCATAATTATTGGTGAGTCCGAAGAACGAATGAACTATCAAAGAAATTATCACAAAGAATGAAGAACATTATCCGGACATTATTATTGATCGTGAAGATGGTGAAACTACACCGAGTTTCGTATATAGTTGTTAGCATATATATGATATATATATTATATATATATATATATATCAATATATATATATTATATATATATTATATATTATATATATTTATATGTCATTTATATATTATTTTATATATATATATATCTATATATAATAAAGATGAGAGAAAGGTTGAGATTAATCATTTCGCAAGAGCATTAAGAGCATTACCGAAGGAATTACATGAAGGATCGATTATTCGGTGATACGTTTAAAAAATCAACGATGTAGAGTATTGTACAAAGTGGAAGATATCGCCACTTACCCTGTAGAGTATGTAAAGTTTTGGGATGATTGGGAAGTTGACCGTTATGGGAACGCCAACTTAGGTTGTTGTTTTTTATCGATGATCAGGACGTTGTAAATAGTCGTGTCTTTATCATGGTAACGGTCGGGAAAAAGTATCTAGCAACTTGTATCTTAAGTCTTAATCTATTTGTTTCTTGATTTTATTTAACAACAATTTACTTCCCTCTCACCTGATGATTAGCCGCTGGTTTTACGCGAATGAGGATCTATACGAACATGCATGTCTATTTCGTCGTTACGGCCATGTATGCATGTCTTGTACCTCGTTGGTTTACGACTTTTGGTGAAAGTTAGAAGGTTCCTACCCTATATCATTCTTCATCCTAACCGTTGGTTAAATTCGAATGGGGATGTGATCGAACACACATGTCTATTCTGTCGTTACGGCCATGTATGTGTGCTTCAGCTGCCTTGTTGGAGTGGTACTTCTGGTGAAAAATTATAGAATGATCAACCATATGCCTTTCCATACAAAAACCCATATTTACCTTTATAAACTTGTTACTCTTTGGCTTTAGTGGTGGAGATGTGTATCCTTGCCAAGCTTATGATAGAATACTCATCACGACCGAGCAATTGAGCGAATTAGTTACATGTTACCACATAGATTAGTTGAGTGATTTGAGTGTTTTCATCTTCCTATTTCGTGAGGTGTTTGGTTGTGTACTTGTAATAGATCAAATAAATGCTTTAACGGAAAATATCCTTAGGGATACATTTTTATAAACTTCTAAAGGCTACTTGAGGACAAGTAGGATTCAAGTGGGGGGATATTTGATGACATCAAATAACGTCTATTTTATAGCATCATTTATCCCATGTTATTAACCCATTTTGTATAGTTATTGCAAAGAATTGTTACTTAATCGTTTATATTTGAGAATTGCAGTAATTATGGAGTAATTGGTGAAAGATAGCAAAAGGCGCGCATTCTGGAGCTTAAATGAAGATATTTTGAAGATTACTATTCTGAAGACCAATACGCCGTATCCATCAAGGAAGATACGGCGTATCCGTGCCTGCACTCACCAAAGACCACAAAGGAACAATCGTCGTAGCCAAAGAAGAGACCAATACGCTCGTATTGAGATATAGTACGTGAATATTCTAGAAGATATCAAATGTGGTCCCTACTTCAAGAAACATCCAATACGCCGTATCCAAGACCTTGGATATGCCGTATCGACACCGACGCTAGACCCTATAAATAGAAAACTCAAAAACAAGTTTTAAGTGTGCTAAATCATATTCTTGATACCTAAACCACAAAAGTCAATTTTCAGAGGAGAAAAAAAGCAGAAGAGGTCTTGCAACGCGATTAATTTCATAGGAGACAATGTGTAATTTCTTATACTCTTGTAATCGTTCAGTTTTTGGTATCATTCGTTAACTCAGTTAGTTTACCTTGGCTAAGCATTCTCTTGTATTTAATTTATGATGTTTGAAGGCTAATACCTTGGGTAATAGCCATCTTTATGATGATATGAATGTTTGGTTTATATTCGATTGCTAACTTTTTCATTGTAGCTTGTTTATGTTTAACAATTTATAATTGTTTATGTGCTTTATTATGCGACCTTCATTCAAACCGGATCCCGTGATACAGACAAGTAATCTAGATGTCGGGATAGCTCTCTCTATAGTACTTTATAACATCTGAATAATAGGATCAACAAATTTATCCTAACTAAATCGTGCTATGATCGCTTCTGGTTATAGGATATCGGATAATGCCTTGAACAAGTTGACTAGAAGGTGTTCCTAGATAATCAACAAATAACGTTCTAATTTCATTGGATAGTATACGGACAAGTGGACTACTAGTGTATAAATCGCCGTTAAGCAGTAAGTGGGTAAAGTCTCTATGAGCTAGGGTTTAACATGATCACCATTGCTTTAATCCTATGATAGATTACATCAGCAAAATAAGGAGGCTTTATGCGAATGCTGTAATTGTGATACATTTATGTGTCTAGGTCTTTGAGAAGAAGGCCCGCCTTAGTCTTAAGAATGGATATGCCACTCGAGATAAGTTAATCTATGTACTGAATAAAACAAACCAACTTCTAATCAGATTTAATGAGGCTCATAAAGTTTTTATTCATAAGGCTGTCCGCTCTTTTATCCTTCTGTTAATTTGTTGCAGTGGTTTTAAAGTGCCTTGAATAGATTGTAGTCACCACCTAACCTGTGCCAGTCTTCTTTGGCTGAAAACCTCCCCTTTTTCCTGTTAGAAATAGAATTAGAAAACTAACGTAGGATTAACATAGAGTTTGACTTAGATTAGAATTAACTTTAGATTAGTAAACAAAATGGTAATTAAATTGAGAGATTTAACCTCGCTTAAGTGTTTGACGCTACTTACCACGAAAACTACCAATGACCGGGTTACACCTTCCTTGTTAAAGTGTTGTTTTTGGTTAAGTCGGCAAAATATAAATTTAAAACTTAAATCATAAAAATATACACCACACAATGACACATCAATCACCTCTATGATAGTCCACACTACACTTCACCGTATACCTCTTGGATGCTAGTCCTTAAACCCGTAACCTTGGAATATACTTTGAATAAACAAAGAATTAAAAGTATAGTTCAAGAAACAAAACCCTAGATGGGTGCTTGTTTTGTGCCGTGTGTTTTGAGGAGAGAATAAAGGGACAAATTTTGGTAAATTGTTATCAAATAAATGAGGAGTTAATCCCATATTTATTGACTAAAATCTTGACCTAATCCCTTCCTTAATCACCTCCCTGGGCTGGCCATATGGATGGGCTTTATGGGCCTCCCATTTGTTTTCCAAGACCAATAAACTAAGTACATTACTTAGTTATTATATACCAGATATTGATCCCGAGTTACATAGTTTATATATATACCGTAAATACAATAATCATGATATACAGAGTGGTACCTCAGTGGATATGTATGTGACCTCATAGGATCACATGTGTCTAGCCGTATATTATTTATTATGACATGAGCATACTCCAAGAGCTCCCACCTGCGTACATCATAATAATCAAGTAATAATACAATCAAAGATTAGCGCCTACCAACACATCAATGCCCCCATAAACATATAAGGATTGTTTCTTAAACATCTCATTTTAAATGTTTAGATATCAATCATACTTTTGTTACAGATACTCATGTTGACATTAGAAACGGATCATGAGGCTTTCTAATGCATTTAACGGTTCTGTTTCTTGATTTTATATGTTAAACTAGATTACCAAATTAATCAAGTATCATCTTAATTACATTTGGGTGCTGCCACACATCTATCCAATTCATCAAGGGGCCTAGTAGTATCTAACTCCAAAACATGTAGAGGGAACATTTTCCTATTTTGTCTACACTGTTCGTCAAGTGTTTTACAATCCTCGTAAATATGGTCCTTTATAACAGCCTGTTCAGGATCGCGTTGAACCATATCTAAGATTGACATTCCACACACACAAACTACTTGGCATTCTCAAGTCTGAGGATGAGAGACATAACCACTTGCGAGATTCACTATTGACACCGATCCATGTAGTGAATTCTCATAGGTTGGGTCAATCCAATGAATAACATATGAGTTTGGCGGCATCATCCATTAATATTCATACTATATAAATATGACCAAAACACTCACATTTTCCTTATTTCAATGATGCTCCCATATCATCAACTAATAATGGATGATATAGAATAAATAAATTATTCATGGAATTAAACATGATAATATAAGACACAGTTAATATAGAATGAAAATTATCAACTATATCAATTGATTATGAAATAAAGAGTGTGTTACATCCCAATTATTCAAATACTAAAATAAACAGATCTACATGAAACTACCATCTGGTCTAAGTCTAATGTTCCTAGCATGCTCAACATGTTTGGTGCAATACATTGGTTTCGTAAACAGATCAGCTTGGTTGTTAACTGTATGAACTTTGCGAATACGGATATCACCTTCTTGAATAACCTCTCGAACAAAGTGACAATTTTGTCAAAAAGGTTTGGCACCCTTTTGAACGCCATGTCAATAGATATGGTAATGGCGCCAGTGTTGTCATAGTTGAATATCATAGGTCGATATTTTAGGACAACGCCAAGCATAAATGAAATTTAGTATATAAATTTAATTCATTGCAGCTTCAGAAGCAGCTTTGTATTTACTTCATAGAAGACATGCAGCATGCTTTTGCTTAGAACTTTTCTATCAACAACGCTCCGTTCATCTGAGACATACCCAGTCCAAGATTGAGGTGTCCCGATTAGTCTCCCAACTAGCGTCAGTGTAGCAAGTAACACTAAGCTCAGTTGTGGGATCACCACCATAAACAAGAAACATATATTTAGTATTTCTAAGATACTTCAATATGTTCTTCACAGTAGTCCAATGACTTTCACCTAGATTTTGTTGGTATCTACTCGTTAGGTTATGAGAGAACGTTATATAAGGTTTAATGCACCTCACTACCTACATGATTGAACCTACAACTGAAGCATAAGGTATTCCTTTCTTTCGCATCACCTCTTCTGGTGTGGAGGGACCTTGAGCTTTACTCAAGTCTACATTGGGTTGCATTGGAATAGTTCCATGTTTGGAAGTATCCATCTTGAATCGTTTCAAAATTTTGTCAATTTATGCATTTTGACTTAAACCGATTAATTAACCGCCTTGATCTATCTCGGTAGATCTTAATTCCAAGGATGTATGCCGCCTCACCTAAGTTTTTCATGGCAAAACACTTTTCAAGTCAGGATTTTACATCTTGTAGCATTGGAATACTGTTTCCCATGAGTAATATGTCATCGACATATAAGATTAAGAAAACAACGATACCCCCACTAGCTCTTTTATATACACATGGCTCATCAGAACTTTGAGTAAAATCATACTTTTTGATTTCCTCATCAAATCTCTTGTTCCAACTCCTAAAAGCTTGCTTAAGTCCATAAATAGATCTTTGAAGCTTGCATACAAGTCTAGGATGCTTAGGATTCACAAACCCCTCTGGTTGCACCATATAAACGTCTTTGTTTAGGCGACCATTCAAAAAGGTAGTTTTACATCCATTTTCCAAATCTCATAGTCATAATACGCTGCTATGGCTATAAGAATAGAATAGTTTTTTGTTTGTACTGGGCGCAGATGAGTTTCTTCATAGTCAACCTCGGTAGGTTTGAGTGTTACTTTTGCTACAAGACGTGCTTTATGGTGTGTCATATTGCCATACATATCGATCTTACTTTTTGAAGAGCCATATATATAACAGTATTATAGTTAGGAGAAGATCACTAGTGTCCAGACTTGGTTTCTTTCATGGATTGCTTTCCGCATTCATAGCATCAATCCTATTCTTAGATTCAGATACGATCACGCAGCTTGATAGTTAGGTGGGTTCACATGATCTCTTGCTTATATTCTCATCATCGATATAAAAGCCATATCATTTAGGTGCTCGAGGTATCCTTGCGGATCTACAAACGAGATTTACATCTGTTTGAGGATCAACATCATCATGTTTGGCCTCAGGTTGATGTTCGCTAATGTTATCTGAAGGTTATGCATCTTGCCTTTGAATTTCATCAAAATCTATAGTGCTCCCACTTTCTTCTTGTGATATGAGATTGATCTCAAAAAACTCAGCATACCGAGCAACAAATATTTTGTTCATAGTTGGGTAGTAGAAATAGTAACCCGTCGTTTCCTTACGAAGATGCACTCGATAGATCTGGATTCTAGTTTGTTTGGCATGTCTCGTTTAACGAGGGCCTCACAACCCCAAACTTTCAAGTAAGACAGATTCGGGACTTTCTCATGCCACATTTCATATGAGGTCTTATTAACCTTCTTAGTTGGAACCATATTGAGTATGTGTGCATCAGACTCTAGAGCATAGCCCCAAAAGACATTGGCAAAGTAGTTAGACTCATCATGGATCGAACCATGTCAAGAAAAGTTTGATTTTTCCGCTCCAACACGCCATTGTGTTGTGGCGTGTAAGGGGCGTAGTTGTGAGATAATCCCCACGGACTCCTAGGATGATCTAAAAACTTTGACTTAAATACTGCCTCCTCGATCGGATTGAAGTGCTTTTATAGTCTTTTCGAGTTGATTTTATACTTTGTTTTGGAATGTCTTGAACATTTCAAAGACTTCATGTTTATGTTTCATTAGGTAAACATAACCATATCTACTAAAGTCATTAGTAAAAGTAACATAGTAGTTAGCACCTTCTCTAGACGTAGTTCTAAATGGGCCACATACATCACTATGGATGAGTCTAAGTAGATCATCATCCCTTTCACTTGCATGAGTGAAGGTTTTCTTGCCATCTTTCTAGATATACAAGATACGTATACATCAAAAGACTCATCATCAGTTGACTCAAAAAGCCCATCGTGTTACAGCTTCGCAATGCGTTTTCTTTTTTATATGGCCAAGAAGACAATGCCATAGAAAAGTAAAATCTAAGGTGTAATTAGATTTCTTGTTGCTAAATGTGTATCTAGAACGCTCATTAGATATATGATTATGCATATCAATCTAAAAAATACCATCACGTGGAATACCATTAAAATAAAATATATTATCCTTAGAAACAGAAATAACACCATTATCTATAAATTCATAAAGAAAACCATTATGCCATAAATGTGAAAGAGAAATAACCCCTCTAGCAATAAAGGGTGCAAAATAACAATTGTCTAATACAAGAACCATTCCACTAGGGAGTGTATGATCAAAGCTCTATATGGCTTCAATAGCGGCACAGTTGCTATTGCCAACGCACAGATCCAAAGCACCTTTATTCATCTTCCAAATTCCTCTAAGCCCCTAAATTTAATTACAAATGTAAATGCCACAACCAGTGTCATAATTCTAGGAATTACTTTTAGGTAATGAGTAGAGTTATATAGTGAAGATACCTGATGTGCCAGACGTGTTGTCTTTGTTCTTCTTCAACTCTGCCAAATAAATAGGATAATTCCTCCTCTAGTGTCCAGTCTTGTGACGGTGATGACACTATAAGTCCTTAGCAGGATGCTCCTTTTTAGCATGTGGGGGGATCTTGTGCTTGGGGTCGTAAGCCAACTTGCTCTTGCCCTTGCCTTTTTTCTTTCCCTTGTCTTCGTATTGCGGTTTAGTTTCCTGATATTTGACCTTGCCTTATAGCCAGGACAACAGAGCTTTCTTGGGTATACCTTTTTCTGCAAGTTTTAGCATGGCATGCAGTTCAGGTATAGTCTTCCCCATGCCGTGCATGTTATAATTTTGCACGAACTGGTCATAGTCCTTTGAGAGTGAAGTAAGAATCAAGTTCACCCAAAGATAATAGAGGCTGGATAGCTAAGTGCTCCATTGATCCAACTAGCTTTAATTTCTGCACATAAGTGCTAACAGATTGGCCTCCTCCTCCCTTGCAAGCATGAAATTGCCTTGACAGTTTCAAACAAGTCTTGCCCAGCCTATTGGTTGGAACATAGTTTTAGTTCTTTCCTTGTAGGATCTCAAATAACGATGCGGTCATCCAAGTTCTTTTAGATCTCGGGGGTCATGTCTTACCAACATAAGACATAGCTATACTTTGTTGTTCAGCAACCTTCGGAGTGTAGGCGTTGCGAACACATTAGTTTGCAAGTGGATGGAGGCTTCAGTATGGCCTTTCAGGTGGTGCAACTTTTTGTTCATTCATGAGGACAATCCTCAGGTTGCGATATCAGTCTAAAAAGTTGCTACCATTCAACTTCTCCTTATCGAGAATTGACCTGATTGAGTTTTTGTTTGTGGTTTGATTTGCAGCTATCTACAAAATAAAGTTCAAACTTTTAGTATTTTCAATAATTAATTCCTTTTAAGATTAACTACCAAGTTTATGTGACAATTCGATTTTGGGTCATTTACCGTCAATAAAATCAACATAAATATTTTCTTTGAACCTTACGTGTGTACTTTAAAATTATAAAGTTAAAGTAATTCGGTAACAAAAAACAACAATCGACCGTAAAACCGGATTAAAAAAGAAATAAAGTTTACGTCGAATAAGTGTTTTATAATTATTACGATGATAATTTATTAAACTTTTCATATTTTATTTTTATACTTCTCGTAATAGCTTTCGTTTCGAATTATGAGCTTTCTTGCATGCATGTAAACTATAACCACCTTCTCAATACCCTCAATATTTATACTTTATATAATTATTAAAATTTCCCTCCCCAAATCATAACCAAACGGTCACCCTTAGTCTACACAAATAAAGTCCATTTGATTAGTTTATACATGTATAAAATATCTACCAAAGTCATCATATCTAGTAATAAATGATAAACTAACTTTATTACTCTCCTTACTCAACACCCCCCCTATCTAATCCCTTTCAACAACCCCCCTTCTTGGATTTCAGGATGATTTGTAATTGCCATCTCCTAGATATTTTGCTAGTACTCTTATATTCAGAACTTATCATTCTTATTCATTTCCACACTTGCAAAAAACACAAAAGTCTCTCTCTTTATCTCCTAGCTTAAACCCACAACTCAATATAAGCCATATAAGTCTCCCATTGTTTCCGTTTTCTTGATACTTTCAATATACTTGTGTGTTCAAAGTTATATCTAAGGTGTTCTTCAGGTGTTTTAAATGTTTGGGTTTTAAGATTTTAAGCTAGAGTTTCAATTATTCAAGTTGGGTTTTTATTAAGTTTTCGGGTTAAAATTATAGCCTAGGCTTTATTTGTGATCATTAAACTTTGTAAGCATACTCTATCTATCTTTGATTTTATTCATCTTGATCATGTTATACAGGTTTCTATACATACATTATTTATTCAATTTCTGCAATGATCATCCTTGATTATAAAGTTATAATCACCAACTATAGTACATTTTTATTAAAAGTGTACAATTGAAAGCAAGAACACTAAATTACATATTTTATTTTATTTGCTAAGAAATGTAATTTAAATTAATACATAAGGAAAAATCAGAAATATTTATTTGGTATGAAATAAGTACTTGTTAATTTATTTAGCATGTTGTTAAATTCAATGTTCATATTCTAGCTTAATTAGTTTATAAGTCATTTCATGTTTTATTCATTATGTTGTGAAGAGTTGGATGAGATTAAGTAGTTGGATGTTATTGATTTTGGAAGAGGTTGAAGTGTATAGATTAGGGGTTATTGTTGTGTAAAAATAAGGTTAAAATTATAGTTTTGAAGTGTCTAAAACACTCCACTTAATAGATGACTTTAATCAGTAAGATAGGGATTTTTTGACGAGTTAAATCCTTAAAAATATGTTAGTAAATTTTAATACGAATCCGTGGATATAAAGAACTCGAAGAACAGACGTAAGACGAAGAAATTATGAGTTTTTAAAGTTTACCAGTAACTATATACATTTGATAGCTTTTGTAAAAATGGTATAAATCTGGCAGATTTAGTTTTTGTGGTTTGACCCCTTTCGGGTCCGTTTCGGCTAAAGGTAAAACTAGAAAGTTGTTCGGAATGATTTTTTGGAAAAATAACACGAGTTTTGAAGCCCGAAAGTGTAAAACGGAGGAGTTATACTTCATAAAACTTGGACTATTTTTCTAAAATTATCATAAATTTTCTGCACATATTTTTATAAGTATCAAAGCTGTTAGAAACTTAAAATAGAGTTTTCGAGCGTTTTCGGGTCTGTTTGAGCTATAAAAACTATAGAAAATAATGTAGTAATACTTATATAATATTTATACGCGTTTTAAAATTTATAGATATTATTTTATAAATTAATTAGACTCTATATATATATTGTCGTTGTAGAAATAATAAAAATAGTAAATCGAGCAAAATAGACTATAAGTTATTTTTGGACAATTACAAAATATTACGAAAGTATATACTTAGAAATTAAATGATGAACTTAACGTAAACATTATTTTGACTATACAACTAATAAAAATACAACTATTTAGGTGGTGATATAATTATTATAAATATAGTGATTTATTTTTATATGCATAGCATTTATCATTAGGTCGCGGTTAGGACTTCGTGCTTATATTTCGTTCACCGGTTATTGTTCTACGTTTTGTTGATTATTTCATCACTCACTGCTTTGCTTAAGGTGAGATTTCATAGCCCCACTTTTACTTAATACATGTTTTGAAATACTTTAGGGTGAAATTACATTGCTCATTTTTATGTTTGAACACAAGTACAAATTACTCGTTTCCGGATTGGTCTAGGTACCCTTTAACCTACGACTTACAATACGCCCTTTTTCATGAATTATTAATTACCTCGTGTAAGCACGAATGTTATGGATAGATCTATTGGGGTTGACATCCCCGCCAGGTTTGACTAAGTACATGTATGACTAAGTACATGTAAAACGGGCGCAGTTTCATTTGAGATACTTTACGGGTGTCCCAGGTTAGGCACCCGCATAGGCTTTTATTCTCGATTACGGTTAACGCTTCGGTTTCATGAGCTTAGACGGTAGTAAACGCATTTTGTGTGGCTTGTATTTGTTATATTGCCATACACACTTTAAAATCTTGTGGTT
>BQNB010005632.1:17484-33191 GCA_026074375.1 Tanacetum coccineum
TATTTATATGTTTTCTTTATGACCCATTGAAATATTTATGGCCGCTTGAACAATGTATAACATCGGTTTTATATGCATTCGGATAGCTACACACAGTAATTAAATTGTGGAATTAACAGACCTTGTGTGTCACTGACACTTTGTGATTTCATTGCAGCTAGACAATGTATTTTGTCATTTTATAAGCTTATACAAACACCCCTCATCATGTTAAACGACATACTCTTCAATGTTTTACCTGTCTAAAACCTTATTTTTATTAGATGAATATATTAAATTAGTTGATAATATTAGTGAGTCATAGTTGACTCATATGTTTGGTATGATTATATTATCCTTGTCGTGTTTTGTTGTAAATTAGTTGTAGGCTTTATCTTTATCTTGGGCTCAAGCCTATCTCTTGTATCCTATATATATTATATGTTTTATGAAGATAATCAAGGACATCAATTAGCCTTCCGGGGTTTTCTATCTTCCTATATGGTATTAGATGCCTTGGTACGATCTTGAGACCTACTCAGTCATCAAGCTGCCGCTGCCACGTTGCTCTACCACCCCGTCAAATCTCTCCTCCACCGTTTGTGACCATAAACAAACGAACCTCCTCTCCAAAAGAATCAAATCTCTCTATCTTCATTCTCAAAACCTAACTGTCGGTCGTCATGAGCCGCTTCTATCCTCTCCAAAAAAAATCAAATCTCTCTCCATCTCTATTATCAAAACAATAGCTGTCGGCCACCATGAGCCGCAACTAATTTCAAAAAAAAATCTCTCTATTACCAAACCGTCAGCCGTCATGAGCCGCTTTTATCCTTTAAAAAAACCGCTTCTATTCTCTCCATAAAAAATGTTAATTAAAAAAATCTATCTGAACCTCTATCAAGTTTCTTCTCAAGATTTCTCTACGTTTGAAAAAAAAATGTTATTAAAAAAAATCTATCTGAACCTCCATAAAAAAATGTTAACTCCAGTCGGATCGAAGACCTCCGCTCCAACTGCGGGGGAGTATTAGATGAATATATTAAATTAGTTGATAATATTAGTGAGTCATAGTTGACTCTTATATTTGGTATGATTATATCTCTTGTATCCTATATATACTGTATGTTTTATGAAGATAATCAAGGACATCAATTAGCCTTCCAGGGTTTTCTATCTTCCAACATCTACATCCTAAATAGACAGCAAAGATCACAACGATTGAAGAGTCAAAAGATTTGACATCACTATCACTTGATGAACTCATCAGGAACCTTAAAGTTCACGAGATGATCATCAAGAAAGATTCCGAAATAGTTAAAGCTAAAGGAGGAAGGAGATCTCATGCTTTAAAGTCTAAAAAGGAATCTAGTGATGAAGAATGTTTGACTTTCGAAAGTGAAGATGAAGAGTACGTCATGGCGGTTAGACACTTCAAGAAGTTCTTCAAGAGAAGAGGTAGATTCGTAAGACAACCACGGAACGAAAAAAAGATGTTTCAAAGAAGCCGAGACGACAAGAACAGTAAAAGTGATAGGAAGTGTTTTAAATGCGGTGACCCAAATCATCTTATTGGAGAATGTCCAAAACCACCGAAAGACAAGAACCAAAGAGCATTCGTCGGAGGTTATTGGAGTGATAGCGGTGAAGAAGATGATGAAAAGGATAAAGAAAAAATGTGTCTCGTGGCTCAAGCATCAAATGAGGTATGTTCTGATTCCTCTTACTTTAGTGATGTAAATTCATCAATAGATGATTTTACTTTAGTTAATGAATATGATAAACTTTGTAAGATGAGTTTAAAAATAATCACCAAGAATAAACAACTAAACGCTATTAGAAATAGTTTAGAAAATGAGCTTAGTGAATTAAAATTAAAATTGTCTACACTCGAGAAAAACAAGGGAGTTAATCTCGAATGTGCAAATTGTCAATCACTTAAAATTGACAACGAAAAACTTAAAGAGGAAGCTCTTAAGCTAACTAAATTTGAAAAGAGTACACATTGCTTAAATGAAATGTTAACCAATCAAAAACCCTCCGGAGACAAATTGGGTTTAGGGTTTAACTCACTTGAAGCATCAACTAGTAAGTCTAAGGAAATCAAATTTGTGAAATTTCAGAAAGAAACACCTTCTGGTGGCGGTCCCCCAAATACTGAGGGCGGCCCCCATAAAGCACAGACGGCCCCCAAAGCAATTAAGGGGCCGCCTGTCTATTCACCAGAATCTGAAAAATCCGTTTCCTTTCAAAAATCCATTTTGTGTCCTAGACCAAAACACATAATGGTAATCAATGTTAAAATTCTCGTTGCTAGTGATAATGAGGTTAAACAATTTTATAAACCATTGTTAAAACCCGGAGCTGGATTTTATAAACCATAGTTTAGGTCAAAAACTCCACCACCTAGAAAATTCAATAATCATTATCCTCGTTCTAAGACACCGTAACCAAAAAGGAATGTTGATCGACAAAACCAACCTCATGGTTTTCTCGTAACTTGGAACAACTTTCAACCTCAAAGTTATATGTCATAGGAAATGTATCCTCCATTTCCACATCCCAATCAAATGCATCAAATGCATGGGATGTTTAGCACTAACAACTTTGGAACGATGAGATATTGGGGACCAAATGTTTGAGTTGTTGTCTTATATAAATAGATATGCCTTGGAGTAGACTTGGAACCCAAGGAGTGGATTAAAGATAGTGGATGCTCTAAACACATGATGGGTAACCGAAAGCTTTTCTCTACAAGGCATACAATGGAGGTAACGTTATTTTTGGTAGTAATCTTCGTGGTAACATCATTGGCAAATGTACGATTTCTAATGACTCTCTTAATATAGATAATGTAAAACATGTAGATAACTTAAGATTTAACTTGCTAAGTGTAGGACAAATATGTGATTATAAATGTATAACAAAAACTTTCTCTGAACATGACAGTGAAATCACTAAGGACGGTAAGGTTATAGGTAGAGGTATTAGGAAGAAAGGCTTATACGTGATGAAATTAGGAAATAAGCCGAAAGACAAAATTTGTCTTGCAACGATTGATGAAAACTCCACGTTGTGGCATAGGAGATTAGGGCACGCCAACATAGTCTTCATGCAAATCGTTTGCATCTTAAAGGAATTAGTTTAGAAACCTTACTAAGCTTAAGTTTGATCAACATTTTTGTGATGCTTTCAAAATTAGAAAACAAGCTCACGCTAGTCACAAAGCTAAGAATATAGTCTCAACGACTAGATGCCTAGAACTTCTCCATATGGATCTCTTCGGTCCATTCGTAGGGAGTTACGAAGGAAACCTCTACACCTTAGTCATAGTAGATGACTACTCTAGGTATACTTGGACAAGATTTCTTAAGAATAAAACTAAGGCTTTAGAGCAATTTGAAATCTTTAGTAAGAAAATACAAAATCAATTAGGATGTTCAATAGTGTCAATTAGGACGGACCACAGTAGGGAATTTGATAATGAAGTGCAATTTGGAGAGTTTTGTAATGCCAACGGTATTACAAATAACTACTCGGCTCCACGCACTCCACAATCAAATGGCATGGTAGAAAGGAAAAATAGGAAACTATAAGAAATGAGTAGAACCATGTTGAATGAACAATCATTACCATAAAATTTTTGGTGTAACGGCGTAGATCAACATACATCCTCAACCGAATCCTAATTAGAGCCATCTTAGGAAAAACACCTTATGAACTCTTGAGAGGTAGGAAACCTACTCTTGATTATTTTAGAGTGTTTGGAAGCAAGTGCTTCATTTTAAACACCAAAGACTACCTCACTAAGTTTGACCCAAAGTCATACGAAGGTGTCTTTTTAGGTTACTCCCAAAATAGTAAAGCCTACATCATCCTTAATAAACACACCATGAAAATCGAAGAATCACTTAACATGACATTCAGTGATACTCCTCCACCCTCTAAGACATCACCCTTGGTGGATGATGACTTAGATGAAGAAGAAGCAATTACGGTTATCGAAAAGAAAAACTTAGAAAATGACATTGAGGGTAAAACTTTAGAAATTGACAAAGTAGTCAATATTAAGGAATCAATGAACCATTCATTAGAAAATGTCATAGGAAACCTTAACCAAAGAGCTGTTAGGTCAAAAGCCTAAAACCAAAGTAACTTCTTTTGTTTTATATCAACTATAGAACCTAAGAATGTGAATGAAGCCTTAACGGATGAAAGTTGGATGATCGCTATGCAAGAAGAATTAAATCAATTCATTGCAAATGATGTTTGAGAGTTAGTACCACAACCTAAGAATATGACAATTATAGGAACTAAGTGGGTGTTTAGAAATAAGTTAGACGAGAACGGTGTCGTTTCTCGAAATAAGGTTAGGTTATTCACCCAAGGCTATAATCAACAATTTAGAGGGGGGGGGTGTTATTAGTGTTTTAAGTTGTGGGTTGTTAAGGTTAGTTTGTTTTGTGTTGAAGTGATTGTTTTTGGTTTGATAATGTTGAAAATGATTATGGGAGTTTGTACAAAAAAATAAGAATATGAAAATCATAAGGACATAATGGTGTTAGTATAAGTTAGAAGAGAATGATGTAGTTCATGTAAATAAAGCTAGGTTAGTCGCCCAAGGCTATAATCAACAAGAAGGCATCGATTATGATGAAACTTATGCCCCATAGCCTAGATTATGTCTATAGAATACGATTAGCAATGCCTTGTGCTTTAGATTTTAAGCTATTCTAAATGGATGTAAAAGTGCATTCCTAAACGGTTTTATCAATAAGGAGGTATACATGGCACAACCTCTAGGATTCATGGACTTCAAAAAATTAAATCATGTTTATAAACTAAAGAAAGCTTTATATGGTCTTAAACAAGCATCTAAAGCTTGGTATGATATATTAAAAGATTTTCTTATTAAATATGAGTACAAAATAGGAATGGTAGATAACATACTTTTTACTAAGAAGAAAAGTTCAAATCTTATCATCGTTCAAATATATGTCGACGACATTATATCCGGTTCGACTTGTCAATACATGTGTGATGAATTTGCCAAAATCATGCATGAAGAGTTCGAGATGAGCATGATGGGTGAACTTAACTTCTTTCTTGGATTACAAATAAAACAAATGGAAGACGGTATCTTCTTTAATCAATATAAACATGTTAAAGAAATGCTTAAAAATTTGGCTTAAAAGATTCTAAACCAATGAAAACCTCCCATGTCCTCGGATACTAAACTCATCAAAGACAAAGAGTGTGAGTCGGTAGATAGTATAAATATCAAGGCATGATAGGTAGTTTAATCTACCTAACGTCAATTAGGCCTGATATCATGTTTAGTGTCTGCCTTTGTGCACGCTTCCAAGAGGATCCCAAACCTCTCATCTTGAAGCGGTTAAGCGTATCTTTTGATACATTAAAGGCACTATGCACTTAGGATTATGGTATCCTAAGGGGACTAGTAGATACCGTAATATATGCCGACTCTGATCATGCGAGATATTATGTGGACAGAAAGAGCACTAGCGGTATTTGTACGTTCGGGGATTGTAGGTTTAACCTCTTTAGATCTCACAGAAACAAACCGCAACTTGCTGTATATCCACTATCCGAAGCCCTGAATACATAAGCGCCGAAAGGCGTTCAACAAGCCCATATGGATGAATCATCTATTATCCGACTATGACATTCGACTCAACGACGTCCCAATCATGTGCGACAATAAAGGCGCGACTAACCTTAGCAAAAACCCAATGCAACACTCTCGAACTAAGCACATCAAAATTCGTCACCACTTTCTTCGTGATACTTGTCGCGAAAGGACGCCGTCACTATCGAAAAAGTGTCATCCGTTTACAATATCGCCGACATTCTCACTAAACCTATTAAATGTGAATCGTTTAACTATCTACATCTTGGTTATTAATGCATGGAACACAATCCAAAAATCAGTTATTATTATTCTCCTGTCTCGATTCTAGTCTGTGTTCCACTCCGTGTCATGACAACTTAATTACTTCATCCGAAGTACTTTTAGCATTTTTAATTCGAAAAACAAACACCCCCTTCCTCTCCAACTAGTGCAACAAATAACTTAAAAACCATCCAAACCTTAAAATCAACCACTAAAACACAGAGCATTGCTAAATCCTCCTACAAAATCCTTCTACATATCCTCCTACACACAATAATATAATATATATTTTTTCTACTTATTCTCTCTCTAAATACAAACCGTCAGTTTCGCCATTTGGCAAGATCTTATGTGTAGGAAGATTTGTAGGATGTTTTCGTAGGAGGAAATAGCATTTTTGAAACACAAATTGAAGATCAAATCAACTCCAATAATCAATCCTAACATCATAAAGATCATCAACTGTAATTCATTTCACATATTTTCTTTCTAATTTGTGTCTAGGGTTCATGATGACCACAAAATCAAAAATTAGGGATTTTCATTTTTCTTTTGTTTATGAGCAATTAGGACTACAATAACACAATGTATAACTAACATGTTTCTCGTAGACATAGGATTTGCATAACTGAAGTGTGTTTGTTAAAAATTGCTTTCGCACAAAATCTCAATATTATTTCAAAATTACTCACGTTAGGAACACCATAAAAATATTTTTATGCATTGTTAATACATCCTAAAAACGTTTTTGCATACATGCATGATGATCTCATGAACAAAATTCGAAGTATATAAATCATATGTATCTTTCGACATGTTTGAATGAGCAAAATTAAATTAAGGAGCGTTTGGGTTAACTCATAGGTTTTTATGATAGAGTCGAGTTAACCGCAACTCCACATTGGTTACAATTAGGCATACACTAGGCACAAGTTCATATTAACATTATGAGTTCATAATAATAAAACATGGAATTACTCTTATTTTAGGTGACAATGCCTCGCATCACCGGATTAGATCACCAAAACACTTATAACTACATTCCAATCATATCTAATGAATTTGATCAACCACTTCAAAACACACTTAAACTTCTTGAAAAATGATACTTTAATGAGGGTCGGTTTGTAAGTCAAAACTTTGAAAATATGAACTACATCAATGCCAAGTTTGAGTCTATTGGGTTCGAGTGTCTTTTGAAACTAAATGAGAAAATCGTTCCATGTTTTGTTCTTGAGTTCTATAGTCAACTTGAGTTTAACTATAATTCTAAAGGTCACTTCGTTGTTCATTTCGTCATTCAAAATAAATCATTTCCCTTCACTCTCGAATAGTTCGGTCATATTTTGGGGATTCCCTCTAAAGGTCACTGCTCATACTCTGACAAGTGGTCACTTGAATACTTGGAGATTAGCATTCCTACAAAAGGTCGTTATCAAACCACTCCTCCTTCCCCAAGTGTCATTAAAACCCTCATTCAAACTCCTCGACAAGGTCAAATAACTCGTGTTCGTAACAACAAAACCATTAATGTTGATGACAACGAAATTTTAAATCGTGAAATTCAACATCATATGAGTTCTTGGGTCGAGATCATTCATGAAAATGTATTCTGTCTAGGAGGTCATCGTGATCATGTTCCGGCATGTCTATGTCATATGCTTTATTGCAATGAAACCTCCATAAAGTACAATCTAGCATTTCTCATTCTAAACAAATGGAAAGCATTCAAAATATACCTAAGGCAAATCTACCTTATGGAATGCTATTGACTAGATTATTCACTCATATCGTGTCTAGTTTTCCCGAGTTGTCAAATGATCGCTACATCTTGTGTGATCGTGTCATGCATCCTCTCGCTCCTTATTATGAGCAAAAGGTACGATCATATCATGGCACGAAAAGATGTCGCTCTTCCAATCCTAGCTTATCTTTTAACGTCCTTGATCATCCATCATCATCTCATCATATAGATGAAAATGATGATGGAAATAATGAAGAATCTTTTCATTCTAATACTCCCTCACCATCTCAACTCATAAATTCATTGTCAAATGTTGTTCCTAGAGTCTTTGAAAACCCACCTCATGAAAATCAAACAATGCACTCTTACTAAACTGGAATTCTAAACCATCAAAGCCAATATCGAGATGAGCATCGAAAAGGGTTAAGGTCAATCGGAGGAGCTCTAAAGAACGCATTGAGAGGTGGAAAGAAGTGAAGAAATTTGAAGGATTATTAGATAATTAATATTACTGCTATCTTTTATATCACTAAGTACTTTATATTTTGATACTTGGTTTCATGGATTTATTATTACTAGGATTTATGCTCGTAGGTAGACAATGCAATTTAGCATGGGTGATCTTTTAATTTTATCATCCATCACTTACTAGACTATATGAAACTGCCATTCATATTTAAATAATGTACATCTTCCTAATTGGTCATTAAATTCTAATTTGCCTTAAACTAGTTCTATTATATCTAGTTGCCAAAGTTAGAATTAGTTCATTCTTGAGTATTAGGAGTTGCTGCCTTCTTTTGTCACAAATCGGACTTTTTTTCTTTGCACTAAAAGGACAACGTTGAGAAAACTCAGAAATTTTCGTTAAATCCTAGAAAACGGCCCCTAAAAAGAGGTGGCGGCCCTCTAATATATCTGGGACCGCCCTACCTTTATGGGACCGCCAACAGGATGTGACAACCGTGACTTGAGCAGGTTAGTCAAACCGTTAGAGTTGACTAAAGTATTATTATGTGTTATAATTGTGTGCTTATGTGATCTTATATAAGTATGTGATATCAATCCTTGATGTGTGTTCATTTATTAGTGATTTAGTTGTGGTTTTGGTGGCTATTTCATTTTGTTCATATTTTGTGACATTTTATGCGTTATCGTGTAAATTGGTGAATAATTGATATATAAGCGTAAGAGTTTATAATATATTCATAGTAGTGATTTAAGACTAGTATTTAAGTTAATTAAGCTTTAGTATTTCTAATTTAAGAAAGTAATTTATGAAATGGATTTATGAATAGTAAATTTAAAACTAGTTTGTATTTAAAAAGGTTTTCTAATAATAAAGTATGAATCGTTAATTCCAGGATGAGATTTATTAGTAAATTGAGGTTTATAATCTATTTAAAAATTTAATAGATAAGATTTATATAAAAAAATATTTAGTAGTAAAAGTATTTTTGTATTAGGTATTTGAAGGTTTAAAAGAAATAAGTAAATAAATAGTTTTGTTTTAAAATATATATATATATATATATATATATATATATATATATATATATATATATATATATATATATATAATTAATTTTATAAAAGTTCCAGCGGAATTTAAAAATTAAAAAATATATATTTTAAGGGGGTGTTTGGATCGGTTGGAAGAGGAGTAAAAAAAGGAAACACAAGCCTAGTCTAATTAGAATTCTAAATAGGTAATTATCTTAAACCTTTTTGTAAATCTTATAAATACCAAAAACATACCCTTCTCTTTTCTTTGTTGATCGGCTGAAAACCAAGAAGGAAGAAAAAAATATATTTTCTTTTTATCAAATCTAGGTGTGGTGATAATTCGTGTGTAATCAAGTAAAGGTTTAGGTATGTTTCAATTAAATTTTTGCTTAATCTTTTTATAATTAGTAACTTTAATTGATGGAATAATTAGGGTTCATAAATTTTCTGTAAATTAATGATATAAAATTATATGGGAATGTTCGGGATTCGATTTAGAGCATGTGGGTATAAACGGTTTAGTTTAGAAGGCATTAGATTGAAAGTTAGGGTTTGGCAGAATTTTGGGTCGTGTTGATTGAATGATATCTCAATGATAAAAACGCGTTTTTGGTTGAATCTTCTACCTAAATTGAAGTTTAGAGAATCTAGTTTCCAAAAAGTCCGGCCCCGAAAGGTTTTGAGGTCGGAAAGTTAGTCTAATGATTTTCGCAAGAAAAGTTATCAAAACAGTGAATTCGGGTCAGATTTGGGTCTAATTTCGGGGAGTAAAACCCCTACTTAAAATTCGAATTTGGGTTAGTCAAAAATCAGAGGTCATATATTATGTGTCTATTAACTCCAGTTGAAAGGGCTAGTCCTAAAACTTTTTCTAAGTATTTTTAAGAAAATCAAACTTTTTAGTGTGCGTGTAGATCCGAATCTGAGTACTTTGTAATGATGAATTTTTATAAAATAGTTTCACTTAATATTTTTTTTTTTAAAAACTCACAGTAGTTCATAACCCATTGATAAGGTAGGGAATGAAAGGGGAAAAGTCAATTTGATGATTTAGTATTTTATTTGTGGTCATAAATTTACTACAAAATTCTGCCGAAAAACTGGAAAACAAGAATAAATGATTAAAGTTATTTAGAGTATATGTAAGTTATTAGAAGTATGGTAATGGGTTTATAATCATAATATAAACCTAGTAGTCCATCAATTGATAGTTACATCGTCTTGGGCATTTAGCCTAATCGCGTGTAACATGGGTTTTATTTGTGTTTAGTTGATTTCAAGGATATTATAAAGTAGCTGTGCATCAGGTGAGTTTCATAGTCCCATTTTTACTTTGTTTTTCTTGGGATTGAAATGATGCAAAGGTCTTATAATGTTTTAATTGTTGTGATTATGTGGTTTAATTGACGCATGGACTTTTATGTAGCTATTATATGTTATGTGAAAAATGTTATGCGTTGTTGAAGCGGGGGTAACGTTCGTACCCAAATGTTGTGTGCTTTAGACCGAGGGTAACATTCCTACCCAAATGTTGTGTGCTTTGGACTGAGGGTAACGTTTCTACCCATTATTGTGAGATATGCTTTGTGGCTTGGATCGGGGGACACGTTCCATCCTAGTTATGGTTGTTTTGTACGTATGCATGTTAGCCTGTATAATAGTTAGCTTAACTGTCCTGCTATGTTCTGTTTTATTAATCACAGTAATTGATTGAAAGTTTGAATTGTGTGTCTTAAACCTATGACTCTCACCAACCGTTGTATTGACATTTTTTAAGCATCATTTTCAGGTGAGCATTGCGAAGTTAAGGATGTAAAGATTCGTGGATAGAGAGACTTTAGGAATTGCATGATGGAGTCTTCTTTTCTGGAGTCTTTATTGCATATTTTCGTACTTTGGATATTTTGATTTGTTGTGATGTTTAGTTTGGATTTATTTTCTATGTCAATGTATTATGTGTGCGATTAACCTCAATACAAGACCCCTTTTGTGTTTGGTATTGTCGTAACACTTTATTTTCAATATAATTGCATTTTATACATTCTCTATTGTTGACATCAATGTGTTGTGATGATGCCTATCTTGTTATGCCTCGTGTTTCCGCCTTGGCGGGGTGTGACTGATTGGTATCAGAGCCATTAGCTATAGAGAAGTAGGTGGTTTGACCTAGACTATAACCTAGGAGTCCTTCATATAGCTGCATAATAGGATCTATGTGTTTAGTTATCTATGTGTTTTGTTTTCTTGCTTTTCTTTGAGTTTTATCTCGACATACTGGCTACTCGATATCAGAAGCTCCAAAAGAGGAGCCAATTGAGGAGGAGCCTCTCGAGGAACCAAAGGAGGAAGGGTAGTTAGAAGAGTCAGAGAAGGAGGCAGACTCAGATCTCCTGTCGGATGCTCGTAGCAGGCCTAGACCCGCGGAGTCGGGTGACTTTTGCAAAAGCAAAGTCAAACCCAAGCGAGGCCCAGTATAAGTTTATTCCGTCTTTTACCTTGACACGTTGCTATCAATGATTTCCTTCAGATATTACGTCTTTTGGGCACTTTAAGACCTTCATTTTTTTCTGTCGTTTTTGATTTTATCTTTATATAAATAAATATTGTTTTGATGGAGCATCATTGTTGTGTTATTTTTTAGTGGTTTAAGATGTGAAATATGGTGTATGTGCATATATGTGTGTTATCATTGAGATGTGTAGTCTTGGAAGTAAGTACACGTGTGAAATGATGCACTTATAATTATGGGTGACCAACATAATTATAAAGGCATCACACACGTGGACTTGTGACCATGATTGCATTGATTAGTGTTTGTTTGTAAGTTGGTAGTGTAATATGTTGTGATATGTGTGATCATGATAATGATGGTTATATAGTTATGGAATCTCTCTTTTACCTAATGCGCGATTATGTTAGGCTCAGTTGCATAGATAGTAAGTTTCCATTCTATCTAACGTTTGCGGATACCTCAGATACATGTTATTATTATTATTACGATTATTGAGTTCGTTCGTCTGCTAAATTATTTACTCGGATATATAACCCTCATTTTAGCATTCCTTGTTCGTACCATGTCGGTATGGATGATCTAACTCTTCTATCTGGCATCTTGATGAATATTGGTTGTTCGGATATGCTTCTTTGGATATTGGTACGCTTCATTGGTTCTTTCGTGGTACTGATTACTCGTATGAGTATCAAAAAAAAATCTAAGCACTAATTATTCCTAACATATTAGTGTAGATCATTACTCCGTTCTTTATATAACCTTTGGTTTTCGTAACATGTTGCGGCATGTTGGTACCGACACTTTTTAATGGTTGTTCTTTTGATCGTGAGTACGGATGAGTCTTTACGCTCTTCTTTTAGTTCGTAATATTTTCGTATGAATTTCTCGTGTGCATGTTCGTTTCACTGTTATTCTGACTATATGGTTCCTTGTACTTCCTTTCATTTTCAGACAAAAGAATTGTGTTAGAGTCTTTACGGTATTTTACAATCCTTTTGGTATTACGATGTCCTTTGTTTGAGTAATATATTTATATTGATGTCAAGTTATGAAAATCCTTTTGAATTATATCTTGATGGTGTTTGGGAAAAACTATTTTTGAAATAATCCTATGAATACGTTATGACACCGCTTTTATGTTAATGTCACTTATGAAAACTATGTTTACAATGATTTTTATAAAACGATGTGATACAGGTTGATTGTCAATACTATGTTTAAAATGATATTTATTAATAAGATATGTTTAAAATAGTCTTTACAAATAAGATATGAAACTATTTTTTTATGGTTAATAAATTTTATTTTATTATGAAAAGTATGTTTAAAATGATTTATAATGGTAAGATGCGATACACTGTTAAATAAATGTTTCTGGATTTTTATGACAACCATGTTTAAAATGAATTTTTATAAAGATTATATTTAAGACAATTTTTATATTTAAAATGATTTAAAAAAAACTTTCTTTATTGTTCAAAATGATTTTTTTAAACAATATTTAATTGGTTCATTCAAGTAAAGTCGATTATTGGTATAAGAATTCTATCTTTCGTATTTATCATTATTCGATATGTGTTCCTTTTGTCTTGGTACGCTTTGTTGACTCTTTTGTTTGCGTTTTCTATCGGTATAGATATTCTATCCTCTCTTTTAAGGATTCTTATGTCATTTGATCCACATCTATTTGCATATGTGAAATCCCTTATATGTATTCTATCATTTGATTCGGTATTCGTTTGCTACCCTATTTGATTGTTCGTAACCCTTAGAATTCGTTGATATATGTTTTATTCGACCAAGTCACTCTCCGTTGGGAGCACATGTGTTGTTCAAAAAGAAGGATGGTTCATTTCGAATGTGCATAGACTATCGAGAGTTGCACAAGCTGACCACCAAGAATCTCCCCAGGATCAACAACTTGTTCGACCAGTTACAAGTTTCGCGTTATTTCTTTAAGATAGATATTCGTTCCGGTTACCATCAGTTAAGAGTACATGGAGAAGATATTCCTAAGACGGCATTTAGGACATGATATGGGCACTTTGAGTCTACAATTATGCCTTTTGGGGTTAACCAATGCACCAGCGGTTTTCATAGACTTGATGAACCAGGTGTGCAAGCCGTATTTAGACAAGTTTTTTGTTGTGTTTATCGATGATATCTTGATCTACTCGAAGTCTAAGGAGGATCACGAGGTTCATTTGAAGTTAGTGTTGGAGCTGTTGAAGAGGGAGAAGTTGTTTGCCTAGTTTCCAAGTATGAATTCTGGCTACAAGAAGTGCGTTTTCTCAGATACGTGGTTAACAGTAATGATGTTCACATGGACTCTAGTAAGATAGAAGCAATGAAGAATTAAAAAGTACCTAAGACTCCATCCGAGATATGATCATTCTTAGGATTGGCAGGTTACTATTGACGTTCATCGCGAATTTTTCTAAGATTGCTAAACCCCTTGCTTCACTGACGCAGAATAATCAGAAGTATGAGTAGGGCACGGAACAAGGAGAAACTTTTTAGATTTTGAAGGACAATTTGTGTAATACACCAATATTGTTATTTCCTGATGGACCAGAAGACTTTGTAGTTTACTGCGACGCGTCAAATCAAGGATTAAGTTGTGTACTCATGCAAGGAGGCAAGGTAATCGCCTATGCATCACGGCAATTGAAGATCAATGAGAAGAATTATACAACACACGACCTAGAATTAGGAGCATTAGTGTTTGCTCTTAAGACTTGGAGGCATTGCTTGTACGGAACGAAGAGTGTCATCTATACTGATCATAAGAGTCTTCAATACATATTCGATCAGAAGGAGTTAAATATACGCCAACGAAGATGGATTGAATTGATTTCGACAGTGAGATTCATTACCATCAGAAAAAGGCGAATGTAGTGGCTGATGCATTAAGTAGAAAAGAGAGTGTGAAACCAAGACGAGTACGCGCAATGTCCATGACTATTAGTCAAGTGTTAAGGACAAGATATTGGCTACTCCAGGTGAGGCATCCAAGGTAGAGAACGCGATAGCACCAACTAATGGAAAGGAAGGAAGATGGAGGTATCTATTTTATATGGGTTCCATTAATAGGTGATGTAAGGACATTAATTATGGATGAGGCTCATGCATCAAGGTACTTGGTACATCCGGGAGCGGATAAGACGTACTATGACCTTAGAGATATGTATGGTGGCAATATATGAAGAAGGATATTGCTACCCATGTTAGCAATTGTTTGACTTGTTTAAAGGTGAATGCTGAAACATCAAAGACCTTCAAGATTATTGCAACAACCTGAGATACCCAAGTGGTAGTGGGATAATATCACTATGTATTTTATCACGAAGTTACCTAGGACGAAGAGTGGGCATGATATTATATGGGTAATAGTCGACAGACTGACCAAGTCAGCTCATTTTCTAGCGACGCGGGAGGACTACAATATGGAGAAGTTGGCAAGGTTGTACATTAATGAGATCGTCGTACGGCATGGAGTGCCTGTGTCGATCATTTCGGATCGAGATGGACGATTTACATCACGTTTCTGGCAAACATTACAGAAAGCCTTAGGGACGCGATTGGATATAAGTACGACTTATCATCCTCAGACGGGTGGACAAAATGAGCGTACAATTCAGACATTGGAGGATATGTTAAGAGTGTGTGTGATCGACTTTCGTGGCAGATTGAGATGTTCACCTACCGTTAGCTGAATTTTCTTATAACAATAGTTACAATTCAAGTATTCGATGTGCTCCGTTTGAGGCACTGTATGGAAGGAAATGTAGGTCGCTCGTTTTGTAGGCTGAAATTGGTGAAAGTAGATAATTGGACCGAAATTAGTGCAAGAGACGACTGATATGGTATTATTGATAAAGGAAAAGCTTAAAGCTGCGAGAGATCGTCAAGAGAGCTATGCTGATAATAGGCGTAAGCCACTGGAGTTTGGAGTTGGGGATCAAGTGTTACTGAAGGTGTCGCCTTGGAAAGGCGTGATACGTTTTGGAAAGAAAGTTAAATTGACACCGAGGTATGTAGGACCATTTGAA
>BQNB010005632.1:34679-99679 GCA_026074375.1 Tanacetum coccineum
ACAGCTTCACCAAGGCCCGGGGGTGTATATGAATATGATAACTTTATGTAACTTATCTTATTTGGTTTAATCATTTACAAACCGAAATCTTATTTGACTTTCTTCATTCTTAAATTCAGATATATTTTCACAATGATGGATATAGCATCAGATTCATGAGCAGTAATCCATTTATATCTCTTATGTTGCAAGTGACGTGGAAAGGTGGGAGACGCGGATGGACCCATTTATATATCTCTTATAGTTAGAACCATGGAAATGATACAGAGTGTGCAGGTAATTGTGTTAAAGGACCCATTTATATATCTTTTAATCATTGTCTATCATTCTTATAGTCTATAATACTTTTGAACTTTTTACAGCCCGTTCATAAGGAGTGTGATTGATGGAGTTTTATGCAAGTTACGATGATACTAGCTTAACTTGGAAAGAATCTGATCTATTGACTAGAGTAGGAAAGAATTTTATGCATGAAGAAAATGGCGTTAAGAATCAGATGGAGCTGAAATTGATAACCTTTTTCGCTTTTTTCAGGTAGCTTTTATATGCCATTCTCCTGTATCTTTCTAACTCATGATATTTTACTACTGTGCTGAAATCCATATGCTTCTCAAGCCTTGATATGTTGGCATATCTATAATAGTAAAAGGTCTATGTATGTGTATGCTAATACGATACATAGGGTAGATTTTTCATGTTATCTATATAGACCCGTAAAGGCAGAATTTTTCAAGATCGTTGTTTGGAGAAAAATAAAATAATGAGTGGAACAAAAGGACCATGCTTAAACTAGTTTTAGTGAAGGTACTGGAAATTGCAAGGTACTGATTATATATTTTTGCAAGTAGTTATATCTGATTGCAAGGTAATAATTTCTTGACACATTGCAGTTTCAATGACTCAACATATAAGCTGCTTTTTTTTAATAATTATTCTGCAGGTGGAACGTGAGAAGTATGGCGCTGAGGATTACCACAAGACCAGTCACCATCGTACGTGGAAGATGATGAAAGTGATGATGACGATGATGTAGAAGAGTATGACTCAGATATGGATACTACGAATGTAAATGGAGCTTTATTGCATCTTCCTATATGTTGCTTATTTTTTGTCACAGTGCAAATTTGTTAACAAATGTATTTATCTTTTGTTGACTCGGTTTGAGAATGAACTATTGGCGCCTCGAGTTGCAATAGTCTGTTCTTACTGTTTGGACAGACAAGTTTTGCTTTTAATTATCTTCTTACTCAAATCAATGCTGGATAATCAGCTTTATACCGGATACAACAAAACTTATTATTGAAATATAAGTTACCTAGCTAGCTCTTCTTTGAACTTAACTTTATAGCATTTTGCCTAAATGATTTATCCTCCTTGTGCAGCAATAAACAGTGTGTATGCTAACGTGGTAGAAAAAGTGATAGAGGCCTTTGAAGCGCAAGAATTATTAATGCTCGATTGTGCTCGTGTGGGAATGAACGAATACAAAAGAATCAATGTGAAGTTATGTGATTTCCAGTCAATGATCAAATCTTGCGATACAAGTTTTTGACTCTTCGCGTCCCTTGAAGACAAATTTTGATAGTATTATTTTTTATTTCACAGGATTAAGTACATTGTGCTCCCATATTGTACAAAGAGTAACAAATCATTATCTGGGGCGGGAAGAAAGATATCGCAACAGATAACAAGCTCTTTTAATGTTTGGACTACGTTCGCTAATGTAATTGGTCGATAACTCATAAGGGAGGACCATAATCTGTAAGGGACCTACAACATCTATGGGAAATTTGATGCAAAAACTATGGAGCTTATTGTGCCTACCTACCAGGTATTGCCACATGATTTTTATGAATGATGAGATATGGAAAATATAGCCCGTTTACTAACAATGAGTTGATTTCGGTTGGATTTTATGTAAATGGTTCAAATGGGTTAAATATAAAAGGTTCAACTAAAAGTGAAGGTCAAAAGCTATCCATATTGCATTAAGATGATCAAAGCATCTCAAAGCGCTTCTAACAAAAACTTGATGCAACTTACGCATGAAGTATAAAAACCTTTTTGAAATAGCCATTGGTTTTACTTGATTGTGTTTCATACTTTGTTACATGAGCTCAAATCACCATTTATAGATTTCAAAAACCTGAATGCATAATTTTATATACATGATAGAATATAAAACCAAAGGCAACATTTTATGAAACTACTTATAGAGTTGTTTGAAGCCGGTAGTAGGGAGTTACAATACCACACTTCGGTAATATGTCGTGTATATTATCTAAATATATGAACATTACAAACATGTAAACAAATAGGGACTAAAATAACTTTTTGGTAAATTCGATATTTATTGCAACTGATTTGGACCATGGTAAGCTCCATGTTGGTTACGGGCAGAAAATGTCAATGATGTTATATTTATTATTTTGGGTATTGGGTGTAATCGTGGGTATTCGTTTAAGCGTAGATAGGTTTTGGTGCTTCCGGGTAAGCCGAAACGCGTTTTATCGTGAAACGTAAGCATTTTACGTAGCCAATAAAAATAAGATGAAAAAAGTTATTAATTATCCTTATAATAATCATATAACACTTGCTTGATGTAAACATTTAATCGTTTAATGCCCGTTTATATTGAATGATCATTTTTAGTTTACGCGATTTAACTTAACGTTTACGGTTTAAGAGCAAACGCGTAAAACCCTAAAAATAAATTGTGAATTACATAATGTCATACAATGACCTAAAACACGAGGTGTTATAATGTGCGCCATGGTATGTGCTCAAAGGAGAAAAGTTGCAGAGATTATGCTATTGAAATTCTTTTGAGGTTTGCCTCGTGAAATATATGATTGAAATGTTGTAATTTGAAATGATACTTATGTTTATTAGATTCTTGATTTGTAAATACTGCATGGAGTCCTATATAAATGATACTTTATTATGCTCTTTAGTTATCTTTATTGGAGCAAGGAATTTTATGTTATCATCTTTAGAATTGACGAGGTTGAATAGATTTTTGGTTTCAAAAATTATGACCCGCATCCTAACCGTATAAGAGATCGGGTTATCGGCTGTTTTGTTTCAGGTTTCTATTATTTTGGGCTGGCTTGGCTTACTTTCAGCTCAACCCAAGTCTAAAATTAACTCGAGCAAAAAATATAACAAAATGTTTAACATTCATACCCATTATTGGCACAAAGAGGAAACAGATTCTATATTGGCTTTATTATTTTCAAACTATAATACCTTTACTAATAAATATACCACATTGAAAGGCCACCTATCAAGTTTTTGCAACACTGTGCGTGAAGTTGAGGGTTTAGTGTAGTACATGATGAACGTTCGAATCAAACAATGCAATAGTTTATATATGTAAACTATTTATATTGTTGGATTTGGTAGTCTTTATAGTTTGTAATGAAACCTAGCATAATGATTGATGTAGTTCAAGTCTTCAAGATGACAATTACAATTATGTATCAAGTATGAGTATAAGAAATGATTTAAATCCCCCCTACCGTTCATTTTTCTTTTCGTTTGTAATTCATTCAATAAATAATTTCGTATATTTATAATTCGTTTGCCTTTACATAATTCTTTCTAAACGATAATCATAAGGCGAGCCCGCCCATCGGACGGGCTTTGCAACTAGTATATATATATATATATATATGTATGTATATATATATATGTATGTATGTATATATGTATGTATGTATATATGTATGTATGTATATATGTATGTATGTATATATATATATATATATACATAACTTAAAATAAAACACTTACAATACATTATTATTATTTTTCCCCAAATTATTATTTACTTATTACTTCATAAATAAATTGTAAAATCTCAATTTACTAGTTAATCTCAACTCGAAACTTAACAATACATACTTCTTCAATTTTACCGGCGATAAAATAACGAAAATCACTATACTTTCGAAATCACCATCACATACGAATGAAAATGACTAAAATCTTTAATTTCTAATCACAAAACACTTATAATAGCACGAATATCATAACACACATATCATCAATTCATCTTAAGCACGTAATACTAAACTTATAAAACCAGCAAGTTAACTCTAATGGTTAAACTAACCTCGCTAAATCACGGTTGTCACAATATCCCCTCCTTTAAAAAAATTTATCCCGAAATTTAACTAGTAGGTTCAACAGCACGGTCAACAAACAATTGAGAAGACTTAGCTTCCATATGGTCCTCACGTTCCCACGTGAACTTCAGGCCAGTTTGAATTCCAACGAGATAAGTTACCTATCTAGCCTTTCTTTGAACTTGACTCTAGAGAATTTTGCCTAAATGATTTATCCTCCTTGTGCAGCAAGAAACAGTGTGTATGATAACGTGGTAGAAAAAGTGACAGAGGCCTTTGAAGTGCAAGAAGTATTAATGCTCGATTGTGGTCGTGTGGGAATGAACGACTACAAAAGAATCGTTGTGAAGTTAAGGGTATGTGATTTCCAGTCAATGATCAAATCTTGCGATACAAGTTTTTGACTCTTGGTGCCAACTTACCTTTCTTTCTAAAATGTATCACGCCTTTCCAAGGCGATACCTTCAGTAACACTTGATTTCCAACCTCAAACCCTAGTGGCTTGCGCCTATTATCAGCATACCTCTTTTGACGATCTCTCGCAGCTTTGAGCTTTTCCTTTATCAAGAAATCCTTATCAGTAGTCTCTTGCACTAATTCCGGTCCAATCAATCTACTTTCACCAATTTCAACCCATAGGACAGGCGACCTACATTTCCTTCTATATAGTGCCTCAAACGAAGCACATCGAATACTTGAATGGTAACTATTATTATATGAAAATTCAGCTAACGGTAGGTGAACATCTCAACTGACACCAAAGTCGATCACACACGCTCTTAACATAACTTCCAATGTCTGAATTGTATGCTCACTTTGTCCATCCGTCTGAGGATGATAAGCCGTACTCATATCCAATCGCGTCCCTAAGGCTTTTTGTAATATTTGCTAGAAACCTTGAAGTAAACCTTCCATCATGATCTGAGATGATTGACACGGGCACTCCATGCCCTGCTACTATCTCATCATTATAAAGCCCTGCTAACTTCTCCATCTTGTAACCTTCTCGTATTTCCAGACAATAGGCTGATTTAGTCAGTCTATCGACTATTACCCAATTTGTATCATACCCACTACTTGATCTCGGCAACCTTGTAATAAAGTCTATAGTTATTATATCCTATTTACACTCAGGCATCTCTAGTTGTTGCAATAAACCCGAAGGTCTTTGATGTTTCAGCATTCACCTTTAAACAAGTCAAACAATTGCTAACATGGGTAGCAATATCCTTCTTAATACATGGCCACCATACATATCTCTAGGGTCATAGTATGTCTTATCCGCTCCCGAATGTACCAAGTACCTCGATGCATGAGCCTCATTCATAATTAACCTATTAATGGAACCCATATAAAATACATACCTCCATCTTCCTTCCTTTCCATTAGTTGGTCCAGGCCACGCAGTATTTCTGCTATCGCATTCTCTACCTTGGACGCCTCACCTGGAGCAGCCAATATCTTTTCCTTAACACTTGACTAATAGTCATGGACATTGCGCGTACTCATCTTGGTTTCACTCCCTCCTTTCTACTTAAGGCATCAGCCATTACATTCGCCTTTCTCGGATGGTAACGAATCTTACACTCATAGTCGCTGAATAACTCAATCCACCTCCTTTGACGCATATTCAACTCCTTCTGATCGAATATGTGTTGAAGACTCTTATGATCCGTATAAATGACACTCTTTGTTCTGTATAAGTAATGTCTCTAAGTCTTAAGAGAAAACACTACTGCTCCCAACTCTATGTCGTGTGTTGTATAATTCTTCTTATGGATCTTCAATTGTCGTGATGCATAGGCGATTACCTTGCCTCTTTGCATGATCACACAACCTAATTCTTGATTCGACGCATCACAGTAAACTACAAAATCTTCAATTCCATTAGGCAACGACAGTATTAGAGCATTACACAAATTATCTTTCAAAGTCTGTAAAGCCTCTTCCTGCTCTGCGCCCCACTCATACTTTTTATTTTTCCAAGTCAACGAAGTAAGGGGTTTAGCAATCTTAGAGAAGTTCACGATAAAACGTCGGTAGTACCCACCTAACCCCAAAAATGATCGTATCTCGGACAGCGTCGTAGGAGCTTTCCAGTTCTTTACTGCCTCAATCTTACTTGGGTCCACGTGAATACCGTTATGATTGACCACGTAACTGAGAAAATGCACTTCTTGCAACCAGAACTCGCACTTGGAAAACTTAGCATACAACCTCTCCATCTCTAGCAGCTCTAACACCAACTTCAAATGAACCACATGATCCTCCTTAGTCTTTGAGTAGATCAAGATGTCGTCAATGAATACGATGACAAACTTATCTAAGTATGATTTTCAAACCCAGTTCATAAAGACCGCTGGTGCATTGGTTAACCCGAAAGGCATAACCGTAAACTTAAAGTGTCTGTATCACGTCCTAAACGCAGTCTTTGGAATATCATCCTCATGCACTCTCTCAAGTGATGATAACCGGAACAAATATCTATCTTAGAGAAATAACGCGAAACTTGTAACTGGTCGAACAAGTCGTCGATCCTGGGGAGATTCTTGGTGGTCAGCTTGCAACTCTCGATAGTCTATGCACATTCGAAATGAACCGTCCTTCTTTTTGAACAACACAGGTGCTCCCCACAGAGAGTGACTTGGTCGAATAAAACGTATATCAACAAATTCTAAGGATTACGAACTATCGAATAGGGTAGCAAATGAATATCGAATCAAAGGCTAGAAAACATATAAGAGACTTCACATATGCAAAAAAGATGTGGATCAAATGACATAAGAATCCTTAAAAGAAAGGATAGAATATCCATACCAATAGAAAACGCAAACAAAAGAGTCAACAAAGCGTACCAAGACAAAATGAACACATATCGTATAATCATACGTATCAAGATTGATAAATACGAAAGATAGAATTTGTATACCAATAATCGACTTTGCTCGAAAGAACCAACTAAATACTGTTTTTATAAAAATTCATTTTGAAACAATAAAGACAGTCATTTTATATAAATAAAAAAAATCATTTTAAATAAAAAAATCATGTTAAATATAATCTTTAAAAAATCGTTTTAAACATGGTTTTCATAAAAAAAATCAAGAGATAGTTATATAAAAGGTGTATCGCATTTTACCCATATAAATCATTTTAAACATACTTTTCATAAAATAAAATTTATCAAAAACAAACATATAAAAATGTAAAGATTATCTTAAACATAGTTTTGACACTCAACCAATATCACATTGTTTTATAAAAATCATTGTAAACATAGTTTTCATAAAGAGATATTCACATAAAAGCGATGTCATAACGTATTAATAAGATCATTTCAAAAATAGTTTTTCCCAATAACCATCAAGATATACTTCAAAAGGATTTTCATAACTCGACATCAATATAAATATATTACTCAAACAAAGGACATCGTAATACCAATAGGGATTGTAAAATACCGTAAAGACTCTAACACAATTTTATTGTTTGAAAGCGAAAGAAAGTATCAGGAACCATATAGTGAGAATAACAGGGAGGCGAACACGCACAAGAGAAATTCATACAAAGACATTACGAACCAAAAGAAGAACGTAAAGACTCATCCATACTCACGATCAAAAGAACAACCATTGAAAAGCGTTGGTACTAACATGTCGCAGCATGTTACCAAAACCAAAGGATATATAAATAACGGAGTAATGATCCGTACTAATATGTTAGGAACAGTTAGTGCTTAAAAGAAAATTTTGATACTCATACGAGTAATCAGTACCACGAAAGAACCAATGAAACATACCAATATCCAAAGAAGCAGATCCGAACAACCAATATTCATCAAGACGCCGAATAGAAAAGTTAGATCATCCATATCGACATGGTACGAACAAGGAATGCTAAAATGAGGGTTATATATCCGAACGTATAATCGAGCAGACGAACAAACTCAATAATCGTAATAATAGAAATAACAGGTATCCAGGGTATCCGCAAACGATAGATAGGAAGGAAACTTACCAACTATGAAACTATTTATAATACAACTGCACATAATATAACATCTTACACTATCAACTAACAAGCAAACACCGATCAATGTAATCATGGTCACAAGTCTATATGTGTGATACCTTTATAATTATGTTGGCCACCCATAATTATAAGTGCATCCTTTCACACGTGTACTTGCTTCCAAGACTACACATCTCAATGATAACACACATATATGCACATATACCACATTGCCATCTTAAACCACTCTAAAATAACACAGAAATGATGCTCCATCAAAACAATATTTATTTATATAAAGATAAAATCGAAAACGACAGAAAGAAAACGAAGCTCTCGAAGTGCCCAAAAGACGTAATGTTCAAAAGAAATCATTGATAGCACGTGTCGAGGTAAACGACGGGATAAACTTATGCTAGGCCTCACTTGGGTTTGACTTCGCAAGAGTCACCCGACTTCGCGGGTCCAGGCCTGCTACGAGCATCCGACAAGAGATCTGAGTCGGCCTCCTTCTCCGACTCTTCTAACTAACCTTCCTCATTCGGTTCCTTGAGAGGCTCCTCCTCAATTGGCTCCTCTTTTAGATCTTCTAATATCGAGTAGCCCGTGGGTCGAAATAAAATTAAAAAAATGCAAGAAAACAAAATGCCTAGATAGCTAAACACATAGATCCTATTATGCAACTATATGAAGGACTCCTAGGTTATAGTCTAGGTCAAACCACCTACTTCTCTATAACCAATGGCTCTGATACCAATCTGTCACACCCCGCCAAGGCGGAAACACAAGGCGTAACAAGATAGGCATCATCACAGCACATTGATGTCAACAATAGAGAATGTCTAAAATGCAATTATATTGAAAATAAAGTGTTATGACGATACCAAACACAAGAAGGGTCTTGTATTGAGGTTAATCGCACACACAATACATTGACATAGAAAATAAATCCAAACTAATCATCATAACAAATCAAAATATCCAAAGTACAAAAATATGCAATGAAGACTCCAGAAAAGAAGACTCCATTATGCAATTCCTAAAGTCTCTCTATCTACAAATATTTACATCCTTAACTTCGCTATGCTCACCTGAAAATGATGCTTAAAAACATCAACACAACGGTTGGTGAGAGTCATAGGTTTACGACACACAATTCAAGCTTTAAATCAATTACTGTGATTAATAAAAAGAACATGGCAGGACAGTTAAGCTAACTATTATACAGGCTAACATGCATACGTACAAAACAACCATAACTAGGACGGAACGTGTCCCCCGATCCAAGCCACAAAGCATATCTCACAGTAATGGGTAGGAATGTTACCCTCGATCCAAAGCACACAACATTGGGTAGGAACGTTACCCTCGATCCAAAGCATACAACATTGGGTAGGAACGTTACCCTCGATCTGAAGCACACAGCATTGGGTAGGAACGTTACCCTCGATCCAACAACGCATAACATTTAGCACATAACATATAATAGCTACATAAAAGTCCATGCGTCAATTAAACCACATAATCACAGCAATTAAAACATTTCAAAACATATTTTGCATCATTTCCATCCTAAGAAAACATAGTAAAATGGGACTATGAAACTCACCTGATGCACAGCTACTTCACAATATCTTTGAAATCAACTAAACACAAAATAAACCCATGTTACACGCGATTAGGCTAAATGCCCAAGACGATGTAACTATCAATAGATGGACTACTAGGTTTATATTATTATTATAAGCCCCTTACTATACTTCTCTTAACTTATATATACTCTAAATACCTTTAATCATTTATTCTTGTTTTCTAGTTTTTTGGCAGAATTTTGTAGTCACTTTATGACCACAAATAAAATACTAAATCATCAAATTAACTTTTCCCCTTTCATTACCTACCTTCCTAATGGGTTATGAACTACTGTAATTTTTTAGAAAAAATAATATTAAGCCTAACTATTTTATAAAAATTCAACATCACAAAGTTCCCAAATTCGGATCTCAACGCACACCAAAACGTTTGATCTTTCTAAAAATACTTATGCATTGAATTAATACTTGTGCGTTGAGCTGGAGTTAATAGACACATAAAATATGACCTCTGATTTTTGGCTAACCTCAATTCAACTTTTAAGTAGGGGTTTTACTCCCGGAAATCAGACCCAAATCTGACCAGAATTTACTGTTTTGACAACGTTTCTTGCAAAAATTATTTGACTAACTTCCCGACCTCAAAACCTTTTGGTGCTGGACGTTTTGGAAACTAGACTCTCTGAACTTCAATTTAGGCATAAGATTCAACCCAAAACTCGTTTTTATCATTGAGATATCATTCAATCAACACGACCCAAAATTCTGCCAAACCCTAACTTTCAATCTAACGCGTTCTAAACTAAACCGTTTGCACCAACATTCTCTAATTCGAATCCCGAACACTCCCATATAGTTTTATATCATTAATATACAGAAAATTTATGAAGCATAATTATTCCATCAATTAAAGTTACTAATTATAAAAAGATTAAACAAAAACTTAATTGAAAACATACCTAAACCTTTACTTGATTACACTTGAATCACCACTCGTAGGTTATTGAATAATTTACATTTTTCTTTTCTAGATGGAAGTCAGTTGAACAAACAAAGAAGGAGGAGACAAGTGTTTTAGAGATTAGTGATTTATAGTTATAGCTACCGAGATTTCCTAATTTGTAATCAGATTCGTTTTCCGTTTTTTCTTTCTTATAGACCGAGTCCTAACCCACATCCCTTTTTTTGAAATGAAATTTTTATTTACTATAAATTTCGTTCTCCCCCCCCTTCTATATATGATATATCTATAGTAAGATATATATTATAGTTATATAATATATTATAAATGAAGATAATATATTATTTTTATATTATATAATTATATATAAATATATAGTAAATATGAAATACAGAAGCTATCACTACATATTTACTTTAAATATCTTTAATTGTAAAAACATAACTTCGAAATAAAACACTTACTCTTAATCTTAGTATATTTTTCACCCCAAATAATTTTTTAACTTATTTCTTCAAAAATAAATAGTAAATATCTCCATTTAACTAATTAAATCCTCAACTTGAAACTTAACGATACATACTGTCTTCAATTTTACGCAACGAATAAAAATAACAAAAATCACTATAACAAGTTCCAAATCACCATCACATACGAAATTAATAATGACGTAAATCAGTCATTTCTACCATCACAGACACTTATAATAGAACGAATAACTATACCACATTAAGAGTTACATTATCATATCATCAATTAATCTTTAGCAGCATAAAAGCCAAAAACTCATAAAACTAGCAATTTACACTAAATGTTAAACTAATCTCGCTAAAGATCACGGTTGATCACAGTACTAGTCTTCAATCCTACCTTACTTTTGCGTATGCCTTAACCGGAATATTAAATAGACCGATCGGTTTCCGAGTCGGGTTCGTGTAATCCGTTCATGACCTAGGAAATACTTACACAAATCATCATAAGTGTGACAAGGCAACAGGATTAGGAGAAGCAATCTGATAAGTAATGCATGATTAAGTAAATACATTTAATTATCATAAAGTTATCACCAGTAGATTAGATATTAATTTAGCTAATAGTTAAACTAACTAACCTATCAAACCATAGATTTACCTGCTTTCTATAAAAGATAAAAACACAAAAAATAATCTTCTCTCAAGCCCTAGAATTCTGTTGGACTATGATTAAGCCTTCCCAACCTATTCCCCAAGAGAACGATAACAACCCCCGAGTCTTGCCTATACTACTACTACAACGGTTAGGTACTCTACCTATGGACTTGTAAAACTTCTTGTTGAAGTCCTATGACGACCGCGTCAAGTTTTTGGCGCCGTTGCCGGGGAATAGTTAGGTTTTGATCATAGTTTAACTTAGTTCTACTCGCTTGAATCCTTTTAAGTGAGACTTTAATTTCGTATATTAGCTTTCTCGTAGTCTATCTTTTCTTTGTGTTATTTGTTTTGTAATCCATTCTCGTCAACCTCCATGGGAGACGAGAATCCTATCCGTACTCTTGGAGATTACTCCAAACCTAGCCACAAAGGCTACGAGAATACCATTGAGCTCCCCGTAGGGAACAACGTGGTACCTCTTCGATCCAACACCATCCGGTTGATGCAAAACGGATGCTCATTCTACGGACTTCGGTCCGAGGATCCAAACCAAATTTCTTAAAACTTGTGGACTTACTTGACCTTGATGGTACAAATAGGGAAAGAATGCGACTGCGTTTATTTTAATTTTCCCTTGGCGATCAAGCTAGCAATTGGCTTGAACGACTTCCAGCAGGATCCATCACCACATGGGATGATCTTACTACTCGTCTCCTTGCTCAATTCTTTCCACTGAGAAGAACTACAAAACTCCGCAATGATATTCTGATGTTCCAACAACATTGGTTCGTCAAATAGTACACACTTATATAGCAACCCTAATACAGATTCTGACCGAATGCCCTTGACCAAGGCAAAAGGTCAAATTCCACAAAAGGGCTTTGTCTAATTTGCACACATGGTTGGGGAACTCACTGCTCTTAAAACCTGGAGGTTTTTTTTGACATAAACTTCTTCTTTTAGTTTACCATTGAGGAATGTACTTTTGACATCCATTTGATACACTATGAAGTTCATGTAAGTGGCAAAGATAAGAAAGAACTTGATTGCTTCAAGTCTTGCAATAGGAGCAAAGGTTTCATTATAGTCTATGCCTTATTGTTGATTGTAGCCTTGAGCTACAAGTCTTGCCTTATTTTTGAACCATGGATGGAATGGATAAGGAAGGGTGAGGAATTAGAATTGTATCATGTACTGAAGTATCCTCTGCATTTGGAGAGGATGTGTCTGGAGATCTGAATATCTTCAGTGCTTGGGAGATTATCAATGATTTGTTCATCAATGGTGTGATTTGAATGTTTAGACTGATCATCATTTAAGATTACATCAGTTTAAGGGTTGATTATTTTGATCAGCTTGACCATTTTGGTCAAATGAAACTTTAGTTTCAAGAACAACTGGTTCAGGACATTCATAGGGTTCTATGAAGGACACATCATTGTTGTTTGTTTGATACCTTTGAGAAGGCTTATAAGGATGAAGATATTCATCAAGTGGATATCTTTCAGATTCAGCAAAGATGATGTTGTCAATTGAAGGTTTAGTGAATTTGATTAGCATTAAGGCTTTCATCAAATATGATGTGATAGGTTTTTTCTTGTGTTAAAGACCTTGAAGGCTTTGGAAACAAGTGAGTATCCAAGGAAGTAACCATCATCAGATTTTTCATCAAACTTTCCTAAATGATCTTTTTGATTATGGATGAAAACAGGACATCCAAAAACATGAAGAAAGTCAATTTTTTTTATTCTTCTTATGAAACATTTCATTAGGAATTTTGTTTTTGAAGCTGGTCCTATAACGCTTTCCCTTTTTTATGATGAACCATGGATTGTCTTTTGAATAGACCAATGAGAAAAGATTAGTAACAAGAATCTTCTTTTGTTAATAGGATCATTTAAAAGCTACTTCTATGAAAACTAAACCATTATTATTTTTTATGGAACCATGACCTTTAGTGGTGTATGTAGAATTCTCTTCAAACATTACTTTAGGTTCTGGTTGTTTCTTTTATTTGTGCTGGTATACTGATTTTATAGTCCTATGTCTTTTTTGTATCTTATTTAGTGGTGCCTAAGTAGGACATCCTGAGTGTGGAATCTTGCACAAATAGGGTTAAGAATGCGTTAGTTTGTCCTGGAAACCCACCCTCTAGATCTGTTCGCTTTTGAGGCATCACAAGTCTTATTTGATTTTAGAGCATTAGTTCATTCTTAGCCTAAAGAGCTTCACCTCTTGTGAACCATTCAATGTCATAATGATCAGTTGTGTTATGAACTGTGCTACAACAAGTTTCACATCTTTTGATGACATGTTGAAGGTTTCTTGGTTTGATTTCTCTTTCACTGAGGGATGATGGTTTTAACATGCTAAAGTTACACAACATCTTTTTTTTAATTGTGTTTTGTGTTGGTTTTGGAGTGCATTTTAGGGAACCTGTTGATAGTGGTTACTTCTAGAACGAGATGACTAAGTCTTGCTAATTTGTAATTTTAGTTTGTTAAGTTCTTTTATTACAGTAGCCAGAGGAAGGTCGTCTTTAATTTTCACAGTCTTTAATTTGCCAGCAGGAGCTGAGTTAACTTTTGAAGCTAAAGTGCTTTTGTTACCCGTAGCAGAGCTTCTCATAAATAATTCTTGAACTAGAGGAAAAAAACTTTCATCAAGTGCTTTTAGACTAGTAATAATAGTGTTAAATCTAGCAAAATCCGTTATCTATCGATTCCTCTTCCGGAATTGTACATTGTTCATATTGTTGAACAAGAATCTATTTTATTTATCTTTGACTTGACTGATTCCTTTAGGTGAATGATTAGTTTTAAGTATCCCATAATTCTTTTGCCGTTTTAACATAAATTTTTCTTTTGTATTCTGTGCGTGGCATAAGATTATAAATTTCCATTTTAGCTTTATGATTTTTAGCGGATGTTTCTTTTTAAGATCATCATTTTGTTTATCAAATGGAACAATTTCATCCTTTTTAGTTTAAGGATTATTATTTTGAACGAGAGGAGGAAAATAACATAAGGTAATAATTGCCAAAAGTTTTAGATCTTTTGATTTCACATTTGTTTAGAATTATTTTTCTAATAAATTTAAATCCATCACTTTTCAAATAGTGGTGGTATTTGCATTGATTGCCTTCTAATATATTTTACTCCGATTCCATAGATCGATTCTAAGTTTTAAACAGCACTTTTATTTTAAAAATCTTGTTAACCGGGCTTCGGATACCGTATTGTGGAAAACTTGATGGGGGAGCGTTGATATAGTTTATCGTTTTTTAATTTGATGTATAGTTTGTTTATAAAACACTTAGATTTCAATTTATGTGATTCATTTTGTGAACATTATGAAACTATACCAAGGTAAGTAATTAAATAATATATAGACTAGAGATAAGATGTTAGGAAAGATCCGACTCACAACACAAGGATTTCATTGTGCGTTCGAGTAAATGAGCTGCACCTTCTTCGACAACCTACCCCACTCCCCGAGCACCCAAACTCGAGGAGTTGTTCTTTACTATGTCAACAAAATCCCTTTTAGGGCGGTGGAAAGACACAACGTTACTCAACGAAGCTTACTATCAGGTTTTGACACTAAGGCCCCCTAATGTTGTGTTCTAAATCCTTGCTAGGAAACAAATCTATCAACAATTTTGTTATTTTGACGGACTTAAATATACTAACCGCCAATAACATCTCAACCACTATTCAGCAACGTCAACTTTCACACTTCACTTGTCTTCACTACTTTAATTCACTTCTACAACTTTCAATACGCTTTACATTTTCACTACGCTTCACTTATTCACTAACGCTTTACAACTGCACTTTGCTTCTCAACTTCACTACACCTAGACACCTACCACGATTCCACACCAATCTAACACTAACTTACTATGATCAACACGATCTTAATCATATACATCTTCATTGATCACCAATACATATATACACTTTTACACTCAACTACAATACACACCCGTCACAATTTACACAAATGATTTACAACGTATAGTACAACTTCCAATAACAAAAACAAAATCTACAATAATTCTTGACATCTCTTGATGATTAAAAAAGTATTCTTCTCAGGCAATTGAGGAATTAAGCTTGAATCGCTTGAAAACAAAATCTTAAGATTTCATGATCAAATGATTGTTAGGTGATGTGTGGACTGATTTTGACAAAAAAGAATTATAGCAAAAGGTTGAAGAATATCAGTGAGGGAACAGATCCGAGTATTTATAGCCAAAGTTGGGGGCGGATTTTTGTCTGGCCGGCTCCCTTTTAGCTCTATGGACGGACCCCTTTATCATAAGGGGGCCGCCCTTTATATTTAGGGGGACGCCTAGGCCAAGCCCAGGCCAAGACGCTTCCTTTTTTGTCTTTTCCAGGGGAGGTGTTTTCTGGAACATTTCTAGCCGTTTTTAGGTAGAAAATTTGAATTCAAAATATTTATTTTGAATAAAATATTTCTTTTAAATGTAGAAAATGTTTTGTAAAAGTTATAAAAATGTTTGTAACATTTTATAAAAAATATAAGGTTGAATAAAAATTCCTTTGATCATAAAATGCATTAAGCATTTATTTATTCATACCTTTAAGTGATTAAATTTTTGAAATGAAAATTTACTACTAATTACTTGTTTATGTTTAATTTTACATTGAGTGTTTTTACATTTTGTGATTATCAAAACATAGTGAGATCGAAAAATATTAATAATGTTTTTAGGCATTATTTCTATCAACAAGGTTATACGCGATTGTAAACTGGAGATAGAAGGTCATACATTCGACATCGACTTGATACCATTTAGACACGGGAGTTTTGATGTGATCGTAGGAATGGACTGGTTGTCCCGGCACAAGGCCGAAATCGTTTGCCACAAGAAGGTAGTTTGGATTCCACTACCACACGACGAGATACTTAGAGTCTTAGGAGAAAACCCAGAAGAGAAGGTGAGATACCTCATGAGTGCTAAGACCGAAGAGCAGAAACTGAAGGACATTGTTGTAGTTAGGAACTTTCCCGAAGTATTTCCTGACGACCTATCAAGATTACCACCATCCTGAGAATTCGAGTTTCGTATTGACTTAATCCCTAGAGCAATGCCGGTCGCGAAGTCTCCCTATCATTTGGCGCCTTCTGAAATGGAAAGTCAACTCAGAGAACTCCAGGACAAGGGTTTCATTCGACCAAGTTCGTCGCCATGGGGAGCACCGGTATTATTTGTCAAGAAGAAGGACATATCATTTAGGATGTGTATAGACTATAGAGAGTTGAATAAGCTGACCATCAAGAACTGTTATCCCCTCCTTAGGATAGCTGACCTGTTTGATCAACTGCAAGGATCACAGTATTTCTCTAAGATAGACCTTCGGTCCGGATACCATCAGCTGAGAGTGCACGAGGATGACATTCCAAAGACTGCATTTAAAACTCGATATGGACATTTCGAGTTCACAGTAATGCCCTTTGGTTTGACGAATGAACCAGCGGTATTCATGGACTTGATGAACCGAGTGTGTAGACCTTACCTAGACAAGTTTGTGATAGTGTTCATAGATGACATATTGATCTACTCTAAGACCAAGGAAGAGCACGAGATGCATCTAGGGTTAATCTTAGAACTGCTCAAGAAGGAGAAATTGTACGCAAAATTCTCTAAGTGTGAATTCTGGTTGCAAGAGGTGCAGTTCCTTGGGCATGTAATTAACAGGGATGGTATACATGTAGACCCTAGTAAGATCGAAGCTGTTAAGAATTGAGAAGCCCCTAGAACCCTATCCGAAGTTCATTCATTCTTAGGATTAGCAGGATATTACTGTCGATTTATTAAGAATTTCTCCAAGATCGCTAAACCACTTACCATTTTGACTCAGAAGAATAAGACCTATGTATGGGGTGAAGAACAGGAAGAAGCATTTCAGATCTTGAAGGATAAGTTATGTAATGCGCCTGTTCTAGCTCTCCCCGATGGACTAGAAGACTTCATAGTATACTGTGATGCGTCAGGTTTAGGACTAGGTTGTGTGCTTATGCAGAAGGGTAGAGTGATCGCATATGCATCTAGGAAATTGAAGATACATGAGAAGAATTACACTACCCATGATTTGGAGTTGGGTGCAGTTGTATTTGCCCTCAAGATATGGAGGCATTACCTATACGGGACAAAGAGCGTCATATACACCGACCACAAGAGCCTTCAGCACATCTTTAATCAGAAAGAACTGAATATGCGTCAACGTCATTGGATAGAGCTATTCAGCGACTATGACTGCGATATTCTCTATCATCCAGGTAAGGCAAATGTAGTAGCCGATTGTTGATCCTAATAGAATAGATCTTGCTTAGCTTGTATAAAGCTAAGTTGTATTGAATAAATTCAAAACAACTATGATAGAAACTTTGATTGTGAATATCAAAGACTATGCGGAATCTAGTCAATGATACTAAGAAGAATTTCAATGAAACAGTAATGAATAAGATTAATAACAAAATAGTTTACCAAACTTTCAGCCTCAATATAATACGAACACTCTTAATAGTGTTAGGGTTACAAAACCTTGAAGCTATATTGATATCAAAACAAACGATTTCTAGATATCTAACTCTATGCCCTAGGACCTCCTTTTATACACCAAGGAGTCCTAACCGGCTTACAATATTTTCCTAAGTTATCATGATCTTCTAAACAAATAACTTATACGTATCTTTTACAAAAATATCTCATACTTATCACATAAGCAATCTTTATCTTTTCTCTGATAAGTCTTTGATCTCTTCTCTGTCAGCATAAACTCTTCCAGCAGTTGTAATCTTTAAGCAGTTGTAACTTTCACACAGCATCAAGAGGCTTTTAATCCCAATAATCCTCCCCTAAACTTGATATTCTCCTTCTAAAATCTCAAGTTTCTTCATTAAAAGCTTCATAATCACCAGGAGGATGCTTCCAAACACTTCACTGTTTCTTGAGCTATTCTAGTATTGTAACTTTATACTAGCAGTGAGTAGTAACTTATACTAGCTGTTAGTAACTCGCAGTCGAAATACATAGCAGTAGTAACTTGCACTAGAAGTTACTAGCTATTTAGCATATTTTTCATTAAGATTTACTAACAACCAATTAATTTCTTACTTTAGCAACAGTCTCATCCTTAAACAACTTTAATTCCATTAGCCCGAAGTAATAACATCCCCCCCCAAACAGCATCAAAGGGCTTTTAATTCCCAACACGCCTCCCTTTAAACCTTGATATTCTATCTCAAAAAAGCTCAGAGTTTCTTCTTCTTTAAAAAGCTTCATAATCACCCAAGAGGTCGCTCTAAATACTTCATTGTTTCTTGAGTTATTTTGTCATAAGCTTAAGAAGCTGATAACACATTTCATTCCAATAGTCAGATTGCAGCTTCTTATTTAACATATCGGTGATTGTTGCAGGTGTAAGGGGAAATCCACTTATTATCCTAGCTTTACCTAGACATGCATATCTTGAAAACCTGTGTATTCCACAGGGGAAATCCATATAGCTCCTAGGCATTACTTTTCATTCTTGTAAAATTCCTCCATACTAGATATTCTCACATTCATGTTCAAAACATAGTCTTTAGATCACCCACATCACTCTTTCACATAGCCTTCTTAAGGCCTTGTATCCATTGCTTAGGACATTAAATCAACTTCCACTGATTTTCCAAGTCTTCTTATCAAAATCCCTTTAAGAGTTGGACCTAAATATAAGGTAAGTCTTGGCACTTCAAATCAGCTATTATTTATTTCATAATAGCTTCTGCCTTTTTTTCTATTGAATCTAGGAAATTTACAATGGGTGCAGGACAATGGGTGTAGGCTTGGTAGCTAGGGGTATAGCATTAATTGTAACATCTTCTTCTGTAACCAACTCAAAGCATTATTGAAGATCTTCTCACTCTTTATCATCATCCACCTTTTGCTTCTTTATAGGCTCTTGTTCTAGCTCATCACCTGCTCTTTTAGAACTACTTTCTTCTGCCATCTCTGCTTTAGCTTTCTTTGATCTCTCTTTCACCAACTCAGTATCCTTATCAACAAACATGTTTACCCTTGTCATGGCTTTATCAAATAATTCTGAATTTCTGCAAATGACTTGTTCTTTAATTGACTTTGCTTGTAACCAGCCATGTTTTTCAGATAAGTTGACATTATACTTTTCTTTTGTGCTTTAGTTGGTGGCTTATTCCTCTTTTCTAGAGCTCTTAATATTGCAAAGTTTTTCTTTCTCTTCTCCAAGAGTTCTACAAACAATCTTGCCTTCTGTTCATCTGTCAATTCTTCTTGCTCTCTTGCTTACCTATCAGCCTCTATCATTGCTTGCACATTATCCTATGAAATGCTGGCTTCTTCGACTTTCGCAGCCTTCTCTCTTGCAAGTCTTGCTTGTTCTTCTTCTTTAGCTTGTAACTTGAAAGCAAGTTCTTCATTAAGCTTTAGTAGCTCTTTCTTAGACATTTTCTTCACAGGTTCTTCTTCAACCATTTTACCTTTACCCTTGTCCTTGACCTATGTTAGTTGTTGTGAAGAAACTATTGGTGTAGGAGCTTGCTCTTGTTCATGAAAAACAATCCCTTTTGCTCTGGGTATTGTTAAGGGTGTTGTTGTGGTTTTACTCTGCACTGGCTCTTGTACCACAATCTTAGGTTTTTCACTCCTTAATTCAGCCAATGCTTAAGCCAAAGTGATCTCTTCAGTAGTAATTATTGCAGCAGCACTAAGTTCAGCAGTACTAACTACTTGTTCAACAACTTTTTCACTTTGCTCTGCAACAAACACTTCTTCACCATCAAAAACATCTGTATCAAACATTTTATCATCATCATACCTCCTCTGAGTTTCATCAACCAATGTAACTTCAGCATCTTGGTTAATGTCATCTATTTTCCTCCCTTATTTGGATGCATCCTCCTGATCACCCAAACCTTCATCTTCAGAGGAAACAACTTGTGCAGATCTACCAATCTTGAATAATCTTTTCATCCCTAGAGTTTTTGACTTCCGTTTCCTTTCTAGCTTCTTGACTCTCCTCTTCAAACTAGCAACCGCCTTTGCTTGAGCAATCTTTATTGTCTCTAAGTCAAGAACTCTATCAGACAGTTTTGTACAAAGGTCTATCAATTCCTTAAGTGTCAGTCTGTCCTCCCCACTTCCAAGTATGTTAACTCTTGAGAGAGGTGGGTCATTGGACTGTGTAGGTACATTTTCCTCATTGGCAGCCTCATCTGCTATAGGCTCTATAGGACCACTGGATTGAGGAATCTCAGTGTTTTTTCTCTGTTTTCTCCTAGATTATTTCTTTTGGGGTTGTGATATTGATGGTTGAATGATAGGTGTGATGGGGATCAGTTGGTATAGCTGAACCTTCACCCAGTTCTTCGTGAGCTTGAACCATCATGGTTAGAAATAAAGGTGTAACTGCTCTAGAGAATCCTTTCCCAATCCTTTTCATATTGCCAAATACCTTCTTTGTGTGAGAGGATGTAACAAAAATTTCATCATGAGTAGACATATCACCAACTTGTTTATCCAAAAAGACTTGCACAAACCTTCAAACCTTGGATACATTAGAAATTTGACACTTCTATCCACATACTTCACCATACTTTCAAAGATATACTTAGAAAAGTTAAATTCTGGTTTTGTGTGCTAAGAGATTATTAGAGAGGCCATAATGCTACTAAATTCGTTCCATGCAGTAGACTTAGCACTTAGGCATTGCAGAATAGTATGAATCAAAAACTTTCATTGAGGAGAAAAGAAAGCTTTGTAGAATGTAAGTTTCTGTGAAGGTTTTTTATATCTCCCATTAAAGCAAGTTGCTCAAAAATATTAGCATTGGGTAGACACTCAATTCCTTCAGCATCTTCTAATTGAAGATTGATATGTGTGAAAACACATATCCTTTTTATATAAAAATAGGCCCTAAAAAGACAAAATTGTGCTTAAAATGCTTGTATATTGCTTGTTTTGTCTTTGTGATTGTGTAGGTACGGATATTGCAAAAATCTTAAGAAAACGGTCAAAACCGGACAAACACGGACACAGGAACGGAATAGTGAATACAAGAGCCGGAAGAATGCTATCAAAGGTCAACCAAAGTCAACCCTTGGTCAACCAAAGTCAACCCACAAAATGACAAAACCCAAATTTCCCAAAACAGTCCCTCAAAGTTAAACCAAATTGCAAAAATAATCCCTAAACCCTAACGATGTTAACTCTTTTTATTATAAGAGTTAACACCCGTTATCTATCCTTTTTATATAACCAAGCCTAAACTTGTTAACTCTACCCCGTGGCCCAAAACCTTTACATAAGCCCAAAGATAAACGATTTTAACCCGGGTCAAAGAAAAGTCAAACTCACACTCCTTTTATAAAAGGTAAAACGCGGGAAAAATAGTTTTAACTGTTCATCATCTTCCCCGTTTTACCTCGAGCTCAAATCAAGGGGTAAATCTAAATTGGTGACATGGCTACGCAATTCAAGTGAAAAAGGACACCTTGGCAGAGTTAAACGTCACATGATGCTCTCATTGGCCAATCCCCAAAAGGGAATGACACGCGGGCAAAAAAGAAAACACACCAATCAAGTGGGATTTGCACAAAATTGTGTGTAGAAGAAGCACAAGTACCCTGACACACTGATTGCTACGCTGGCAATCTGTGTGCTCACTTAACGATCCAAGGGCCAAGATTAGAGAGCCAATGATTGAGAAGAATGAAGGGGAGGGATTTATGGGAGCGTCTAACAAACTCCAGGACCTAGAAGCTTCTCTGAAGGCTATAAAAAGCCTTTCACATTCACACACACATATCTTCTTTTCTACATTTTTTTTACAGTTTTCTTAAGTAGATTTTGTAATCATTTTACTTAAAATGTAATTTTTCATATTAAAAAGTTTTTGTAATCTTCATTTCCATGTATTGTAATCTGTTCTCTATTAATGAAATCATTTTTCACTTTTACTTAATATTATTTCATTATAAAGCTTTTACAAATCCTCATACTCAACACAAAAACTTGAAGTTACCAACATAACTCAAATTTACCATCCTTAACAGCTTTTGCATTCATTCTAATTATACATTTGTGTAATAATCGCCTGCACGTTAACACAAGTTAAACCTCCCTTTAATCTATACTTCCAGAGGTTAAGCATTTCTTCAATACTAGCAATCAGATATTGAAATTGCTAACATCTCATAATGCTTTTGTTGAGCAAATCTACAAACATTTCTAAGTCTGTGGTGAAATCTTGATCATCTGGATAAGATTCTTCTCATAAGAATCTCTGATAAAGTGATGCCTAATCTCAATGTGCTTTGTCTTTGAGTTAAAAACAAGGTTCTTCACTATCCAAATAGTACTCTCATTATTAATATGAATCTTAGTATGCATAAAGTTATATCCATAATCTAGCAATTGATTTTGAATCCAAAGCACCTGTCTACAGCAATTAGAAGCAGCTATATACTCTGTTTAGTTGTTGATATTAGACAACCAAGGTCTGCTTTCTTGCATTGCCATTATATATAAAATGCAAAGTCTTCAACCCTAGATTTGACAACTCCTGTTGTGGACTTCCTATTTAAGCTTGCTCCTGCATAGTCACTATCAGTATATGCCACCAAATCAAAAGGTGAATCATTAGGATACCAAAGGCCCAATTTAGGTTGACCTTTTAAGTATCTAAAGATCCTTTTCACAACATGAAGATGTGAACTTTTAGGATTGACTTTGGCAATATGTACACAAGCACTACTACAAAAACATAACTATCAGGCCTTGAAGAAGTTAGATACATCAATGATCTAATCATGGATCTATACAAGTGTTCATCTACATCTTCACCATCGACATCTTTGAGCAAAGGCTTATAGGGGTTATTTTTCTAGAGTTTAAGTATTTGTATGGTGTAACAATGGAGAAGAGATTTCTAAAATCAGGAGGGGGGGGGACGCAGAAAAGAGAAGAATAACAAAGGGGTTATGATGGGAACGAATGTTGCACGTTCCTCATGAAAGAGTAACGATGATACTATTAGTGGGAGGAGGACACGATATCTATTGCTTCAAAGTTTGCTTTGAGAAGTGCTCATGTCGTATATGTATTTATACAACTAGAGATACGTGAGCATATGAGGTCACACATGTATTAACCAAGAGACTACGTTAATAATGTAATTAATATAGTAAATGTCTTATATTAATTATATTAGTTAATAATTAATGTAATTAACATATTATAAGTATTGTATTAATTATTTTAAGTTTTATTCGATGATATAATTTAACGGTTGTTAACTAATTTGTTAAACGGTTTAGTTAACTAGAAAAAAATTACCATTGGAAAAAGTTATATATACTTGCATAAAGCCAAACAATTATGATAATACTTTGTTAGGTTGAGGGGGGGCGGCCAAACAAGAAGGAAAAAGAAAAGTAAAGAAGTCAACTTGATCACCAAGTTATCTATCATATATAATGAATTGAGGACTCGTTAGTTTAGGTTCATCTTTGATCACCAATCAAGCTAAACTTCAATTCTTCTCCTCTCTAGTTTTCTTGGCCGATCCATATACCCAAACCCTTAGGGTTTTCGGTTGTAATTTGGTTAAGAACTAAAAGTTTAGTTTTTTATCGTGATTCAAGAACTAGCATTCATGTAGTAAAATCAAAGAGTATTGTGTGGATACACACTGAGATCATCTACCTTGGTGATTTGATTATTGTTTCGTGAGTTCTTAAGGGGAAATTAGTACCCAAATGACCCGTGATGCCACTTTTGAAATTTATTATCTAATCAAGACGCCAAATTAAAAAAACTACCTTGGCACCACGAGTCGTTCGTATAGTGTTTTAATTACATAAAAACCGAAAAATACTAAAAAACGCTTAGTTTTATGTGTTTTCTTGATTTATTTGTGTGAGACTACTTTGGGTTTATTTTTGTGAAAATAATGAATCATAAGAGTCTCTTAAAATCTGGAAAAGAAAAATTAGTTTGCGGATTTTAGGTATTTTAAAAGGATTGTATTTTTAGTTGGTTAAAATTCAACGTTTTTCGACTATTTGCTTTATTTACTTGTTTAAATTGTTAACCATGATGATAACATGCATATTGATCATGGTTTATAAGCCTAGTATATTTATTAAACATACTTGTTTATGTGGTAATTATTTAATATGCGAAAACTAACGAAAGCCTATCATTTTGCATGCTTGTTTGTTTATTTTCGTGTGCTGATCACGTGACCTTGGAGCACAAAAATTGATTTCCTGACTTTCTGTTTAGAGTTAGACCAAATTTTTTTAAGAGTTCACAACTCAGTAGGCTACAACTTTCGTGTTTAGTGCAAAAAGTGGGGAAGACTTTTTCCTTGTTTGATCGTGGTGTAAAATCGGTTAATGTATTCAATCAGCTTTGTAATTTTTTTTGTGTACCAAGTATAAGACATTTTCAATCGAGTTATTCGATGTATGTGTACCACTTGTTCCAGGATCATCCGACAACAAGTTAGAGGTCTCATTTTGGTTAATGGCTTGTCCATAAATTAGGCGTTTATTGGTCGTTTGTTTGCATATCGTTTATGTGTTCTAGTGTGATTAACTGTTTCAACTTGTTTTTGCTTTTATATATACTGTTGTGACTATTTATATATTGTGAAAAACTGGTTTTGAAAAATCAATATGGACTAAAAGCTATCGTAATAATAATATATTCCAAGCTAATGTCTTGCATTGTGTTAAATTTTTTTGGGTTGAGCTTACATACCATAATTTTCTCTCGCGATGACACAATGTATAGTTATTAGTTTATAATACATTATTATTATCTTATTGTATGTTTCTTGGCTTATACAATTTGCATGATTGATGAGCGAATATATATGTAAAATTACCGTTTTACATGTTTAAAACGTATAGGGTTGGGTTTACACCATAATTTTCTCTCCCGCGACGAAACATGCAAGTTTAATATTTTACGACAACTTATTTTAGAATTTTAAAGCATGTTGCAGTTTTACTAATAATGGAATTACTTGGGCATAAAACCCTAAGTGTGTCTATCTAGGGTTTGATTATTTCCCGCGCAAGGCTTAAGGTCTTGCCCAATCTTATTCGGGTTATTAATCTTTAATCTTTTCTCGTGGTAAAATTTCTTATATTTTAATCTTGTAAAACCTAAATTGTATTATCCCTAATTTTATATATCAGTTGTGGATTATAAAATAAAATGTTCTTTTCAATACATAAGAATTTAAACGAGATAAAAAGGTTTAAACTTGTGATGCAAGGATGTATGCATGCTTCCTTGTACACGTTTTTTTAGTACACTTGTTTTATCAAAATATTTATACCCATAAAAGTAAGTTTTTGCCATCCAAGTACGAGATCACTTGCAATGGATTTTTACTCTAGAACAGTCCTAGGTGAATTCCAACCCAAGGTAATAATAATCGTATCGTCAGATCCAAGATCAATTATTATAGATTTTGTATTGGACGACTTAAATCGAGTATGGTTGGTCAAACTTTTTGACCCGAGGCGTACGATGAGGCAAAACATGTCAACTTAACATTATTGCTCTGGACAATATTGCCTTGATCTTGACACAATTATGCTGGATGATAGTGCCTTGGACCCTATTCGACCTAAGAGTTGCACATGCGGCAATTATCACTAGTTGATTACCTTTTGAGTTCACCGTTTCTAGTAGATCAACTGCATTAATGGTGGAGCGTCAAGTTGGATCTTAAAACCGTTGAAAATTTAATTGTTTATTTATATATAAACATTGGGTAGTTAATTTTTAGAGGATTATTATCGAAAATACTAAAAATAAACTTTGCAAGTTCTTTTAATGTATTAATACAACGTATACCGTAAACAAGGGTTTGTTCTTTTCTTATGACAGACAAACGTATCTGTTTTCCTTGGGAAAAAGAAATACTCATTCTTATACTCTTTACTTGCAAGAAAGTTATAACAGGAACAGTGTAATTGTCCTAAATTCTAATCGAACTCATATACATGTTAAGTTAATTGCACTTTTTATTCTTTCAAGATGGTTTCAATACTCTTATTCGGTTTTGAAATCTTTGAATTATAATAAGACAATTGGATAACTAGAGGACTAAGCTTATGCACCAAATAAAGCTTATATGAGAAAACCCTAGGAGAAAAAAAGAAATGTCAAACCCCTTACATCCCTTAAAACTCGATCAGCTCTAATCCAAACCGACCTAAATATTCCTTCAATTCTGATTACCGACTTTGTTGCGTTTCTTTTTAAGTTACATAATGATGCTTTAATCGAACTTGTATATTATTTTGGGTCGTTTTTGCGTTTTTTTCTGTAGTTTAGGGTTTCGTCTTTCTGCTAGTGTTTGTGCATTAATTATACCAAATCATTATGTCTGTTATGTTTGAGGGTGGTTGAAGCGTGCTTTAAATGTTCGTTTAAACCCTGGTTCGTTGGGGTTTTATTTTTCTTTCCTACTCGTTTTTTGGTTTTGCGTAGTGTTGGGTTAATTTAGGGTTTTTAATGGTTTAATTCGTACTTATTAAGGTGTGGTGGGGTTCTGGAGCTACGAATTCAAAGGTGAACGAAGGTGATGTTAATCAGAGCAACTTAATGCCAGAGATTGTTGATGATAGACTATGAAATCTTGAAGGTAAAAAGGTGGATTCATGGACTAGTTCGAACACGTTACCTAAGTGTTCCGTTTGGGCATAACAGAATGTGTTGCAATCTTTCTGGAGCCTCTTACTCTATTAGTGTTAATGGTTATGTGCATGGCTGGTTTAAGGGTAGGCGTGGTTTGCGACAGGGTGATCCGTTATCTCCATATCTTTTTACTCTTGTTATGGAAATTCTTACCTTATTATTGCAGCGTAAGGTCCGAAATTCAGATGAATTCCAATATCATCATCTTTGTGAACAACAAAGAATTATTAATCTATGTTTTGCTGATGACCTTTTCTTATTTGCCCGTGGTCATCCTAACTCGGTATCTGTCATTATGGATGCTTTGGAGGAATTTAAGCAGGTTTCGGGTCTTGTTCCTAGCATTCCCAAGAGCACTGTTTAATTTTGTAATGTTCCTAATGCTATTAAAGCATCTATCTTAAACTCTATGCCATTTGCTGAAGGTGTTTTGCCGGTCAGGTATTTGGGTGTTCCTCTTATTTCTTCCAGACTTTTATTTTGAGATTGTAAAATTCTTGTTGAAAAGCTTGAAAGTAGGGTCAATGACTAGAGAAATAAGTTCTTATCGCTTGTTGCTCGCCTCCAATTAATTCGGTTTGTTTTGTCTTCCATGCATATTTACCGGGCTTCTGTTTTTATCCTCCCTTCTCGTATTGTGCATGATTTAGAACAGCTTATGCGTGGTTTTCTTTGGTGCCAAATGGAGATGAAGAAAGGGAAAGCCAAAGTTGCTTAAGATTCTGTGTGCATGCCTAAGCATAAGGGTGGCCTTGGTATTCGTAAAATAGAGGATTTTAATATTGCTTTAATGGCTACTCATATTTGGAGAATTTTCACTCATAGGGAGTCTCTATGGGTTAAATGGGTTCATACGTATAAGCTTAAAGGTCGTAGTTTTTGAGATGTGCCTTATAGAGGTGATGTCAGTTGGGGATGGCGTAAGCTTCTCCAAATTAGATCAATAATTAGACCTTTTATTTGGCATAAGATTAACAATGGTAAATCTACATATGTTTGGTTTGATAGATGGACAGATGTGTGCCCGCTTAAAGATTTGCTTTCTAACCGGTATATTGGAATCTAGTTTTTTCTCTTGAAAACTCGGTTAGTAACCTTATTTCTGATGGTGTTTGGAGGTGGCCACTTGATTGGCTATCACGATTTCCTTTTTTGGCTCAATTACATGTCCCTGTGTTACTTGATGATATGGATGATGTTATTCTATGGCGGGATAGGGATGGAGTTTTGCGATCTTTTTCGGTGGCTTGTGTTTGGGATACGATTCGATCTAGGGCGGATATGGTTTATTGGTATAATGTTGTCTGGTTCTCTCATTGTATTCCCCGTCATGCCATTCATATGTGGTTGGTTATTCAGCAGAAGTTGAAGACACAAGACAGGCTGCTGCAATGGGATGTCGGTCCGAGTATCGACTTAAACCTGCTAAAATGCCCCTTGTGTGATTTGGTTCCTGACTCTCATGATCACTTGTTCTTTGAGTGTTCTTTTTCTTCGCAGGTGTGGTCTAAGGTTCGTGTTCTTTGCGGCATGGACGCTATTCCTCCTCATCTTAGCGATGTTGTTGCTTTTATTGTTCCTTTATCTAAGGGTAAAACAGTCGTCAGTATTATCTCTAGGATCGTTGTTGCTGCTACTTCCTACTACATTTGGCTGGAAAGGAATGGTAGATTGTTCAAGAAGAAGACTTCGACCCCGGGTCAGATTGTTGACGTTATTTTCTCTACGGTGAGATTGAAGTTGGTTACTTTCAAGTTCAAGAAGATGTCTACCAAGTCTCGTTTGCTGCTTGACCAATGGAAGATTCCAAGCTATTGTATTGTCCATGATGGGAGTACCAGGTGAGGGTTGTACTCTTTTTGCCTTGTCCAAGGTTTTTCCCTCTGGGTTTTCTTTGGAAAGGTTTTTTAAGGAGGCAGCCTTACTTGGATCTCTATTGCTCCTATCGTGTTGCTGCTGGGTTGCGGGATGCTCGCTTGATTATATGTTCTCATCTTGGTTTATGTCTAGTTTAGTTTATGTATTTTACTAGGCTCATTTTATGTTTATGGCATGTCATAAACACTTGTTTAACAAGCTGTGTGCAGCTTGAGGTTAATGTGGTACTTTTTGCCACATTCCATTTGTACTTAACTGTTTATTTTGGTTAATATATTTGCCGGGGAAACCCTTTACCAAAAAAAGAATGTGTTGCAATCAGCTAATGAGGATTCAAATATTTTTGAGACTGAAGCCACAACTGCTACAAGTAAGTTTACTACTCATTCGACTGAAGCTACTAGTGGTCTTATAAGTCTATTGATCTAAATCCTGACCCTACTGTAGTTACTGATCAAAGTAACTCTACTTTCCATGGACTGACTAACATTACTGGTAGAAGTATTAATGGGAGTAAGGTTACTGGTGGGGGAAATATGCATACTGCCTAAGCTAAGAATTATTCTAATGCTCAGTCAACTAATCTCCAAGGTGATGATACTGGACTACATTCTACTACGCCGGTTCATTCAGGTATTCCTAATGTGATACATACGAGGCCGATATTGTATATTAACGTTGTTAATAACGAACCTGTTCTGAATGAAGTTCTCGTGTCTTATGCTAATAAGCGTAGCCCTATGTTTTGACTAAGGTTAATCTTCAAAAACTTGAAGCTAATGTGCCTAATGGGGATGATTATGACATTTGGTTGCCTTTGGCTTCGGTTTATGAGGTTAATGATTGAATAAAGAACTCTCTCTACAGGTAATTTATTGGTAAAAGGCTTGTATTTCTCGTTGTTGAATGGTTTATGCGCAACAATTGGGAAAATATAGATTAGAGAAGGTAGCGATGGTTAAAGGTTTTTTCATTTTTAAGTATGCTTCTATTGAGGGTGTTGAGTTTGTGCTTCGCAATGGTCCACGATGATCCATGGAATTCCTATTTTCTTAACAAATGGCCATCCTCCGTGAGTCTTCTTAAAGAAGAATTATCGTATGTTCCAGTTTGGGTAAGGTTTCATGATGTACCATTGGTTGCTTACACATTGGATGGGTTAAGCTTGATGGCTACGAAATTTGGTACTCCAATGATGCTTGATTTGTAAACGAATTCCTTATGTTTGGAATCATGGAGGCAGAGCAGCTATGCATGAATCCTGATTGAAATCAATGCTTGCAATGACTTTAGTGATCATTTGGAGATGGTTTTTCCTAACCTTGAAGGTAATGGCTATACGAAAGAAACTATTCATATTGAATACGAGTGAGAACCTCCTCGTTTAGTACATGCTTGATATTTGGTCACTCACCTGTTGATTGTCTAAAAGCTCCAAAAGTTGCTCCCACACGAGTGGTGAATCAAAAGGATAAATGTAAGGGCTAGACATCGGGGGCTGGCGATGAATGTTTTATTGAAGTGAAAAAGAAGAAATCGGGTGGTAATAATGGCGGCACCAAAAACTTCACGTTTTTGCTTAAGCCAAAAACCCAGTATCGTCTGAAAGCAAAGCAATCGACTAATGGGATGAGTAACTCTCCAAAGATGACTCCTTTTGTTGGTACGAATAAGGCTTCAACTTTAGGTTACAAAAAGAGTCAAAAAGCAATAAAGGTAGTACTTTTTCTTTTAGTAACTCGTTTGAAGCTTTATATGATGAAAATCTGATTGTTGAGGAAGTAGCAACGGGTAGTTGGCTACTATTTCGGGTATGCAAAAGGAAGGACAAAGTTCTACCCCTATAGTAGATAAGATTAATGTTTTAGAAAAAAGATTCTGAAAGGTAAACTTGTGCTTGTGGATGATGATGGGAAACCTATAAATAAGGTTGACTATCCGATTAATTTGAGTAGCGATGATGATGTTGAACCATTTGTAAATGAAATGGCAAGTTTTTTGGCTTCAAAATCGACCGGTGTTGTTTATGGTCCGAAAAGCTTATTGGAACAATGGAGGGAAAGTAATGTGGATGATGACTATGACCCATATGATGATGATATGTATGAAGATTAGCCTGAAAATATAAACAATATGTGATAATTTGGATATAAAGGTCCGTGGTCGAAAGAAGAAATAAAGCTTTTGATGCTATGTGACGTCACTTGTAAACTAGTCATATTTGTACCTTTCTTAGGAAAGTAGTTTGCCTATGTAATAGACTGAGATGTAGGATTCACCCACATCTGTTGTACTGAACTGTTTTTGTTTTTTGAAGTAATAAATTTACTGAAAAGACTCTTTACCTAAAAAATAACTAAAGAATTTGTGTATATAATTATCAAATGACAATATCTTGTTGTAATCATATAAGGAGCAATAACTTTAATTATAATTATCACTTCTAGTTATATGGCATGTTTACATCATATGGAAATAGATTTATAAAATGAAAAAGTTTATGACCACTTGATGTGATATTACATAACTAACGTACTATTTAATAATATTCTGTAGCTTCATTTATGTTATAGTGATAGATGATATACTTGAAAATGATTATCTTTATCATGATAATCCTTTATGTCATTGGGAGGGCTTTAAATGGTAGAATACCGATACGTAAAGAACTTGATAAAAGAGGAACATATTTGGACTCTTTATTTTGTTTGTTCTGTGATAATGTGGTAGAATCTTGTAATCATAGTTTGGTCTTGTGTGACATGGCGATGAGCGTTTAGGAAATGGTATATAGTTGGTGAAAGATTGGAAATGTTAACGCTTTCTCCATTGATGAGTTATTTTCGTTTAATGGGAACGTCAACATTCCTAGTCATTCATCTAGTTTATGGAAAGTGGTTATTTGGACTTTGGGTTATTACATTTGGAAAGAAAGGAATTTGAGAGTGTTTAGCATTAATAAGATTATTCAGGACATTAAACTTAAGAGCTCTGAATGGATAGTAAGAAGATCAAAAAAGAAAAGTGTGATTAATTGGCAACATTGGCTTTTAGATCCGATTAGATGTTGGCTTCAACAATAACTGGGTCTCTGATGTGAAGAGCGTATAAAATTGTGGCAGCTGTTGTTCTGAGATGTGGTCTGCAATCTGGGTGTTTGGTTTGGTGGTCTCCTGTTTGACTGTTTAGTTTTGTGGTCTGCTATTGGGATGTTTGGTTTAAGGTATGCATCTTTTTCCTTTTATAAAGTGGGCTTCAGTCTGCTGTCATAATTGGTTGGGTCTGTAAGATTTCATCTGAATTTGGATGCAAGTGTCTGCTATAATATTTCCATTAGTCTATGCATCATGGAGGAAATATTCTTTTGTTGGCATGGAATAGCATGTGGCAGTGTTTGGTTTCTTGTGATATGTGGTGATATCATGTTTTAGTTTTATGTTGTGACAGTTAGTAAAGTCATTTGTATATTTGTAGGTTTAGTAGTCATTTTCTTGTTCTTTGGTCCCTTCTTTCATTTAATTTGCTTGATTATTCGAGGTGGGATGCCATTTCTTTGTACTTTTGTTTCTTTTGTAAGTTTATAAATTTGTTGCCTTTTAAAAAAATGATAATCCTTTATGTTTTTTGTGTTCTTCTATGGTAAATAAATATAAAAATGTTCCGTACGTAGCTGTCACTACAAACAGGGTAGTTGTTTTTGTTCAACATTTGTAGACTGCATTCGATTTAAAACTATATATATGTATGTATGTAAAAGAGAAAAAGGCTAGCAGCCTAAAGTACAAGGACCATTTATGACAACTTTAATAGTTGGAGTAGTATAGTTGTAATATTTATGTTTTTTAGTTATTTCCCTCTCATTTCAGTTTAAATACCCTGTAACTCTTTCATTTCATTCAATTCAATAAAATCTAACAGAATTCAGTTAATTCTGTTCTTGTGTGTGTTTTTCACTGTGTGAAAGTGTGTGTTTCACCATTGTCAACATGGTATCAGAGCTTCAATGGTGAACTTTGTACCGTTACATCACCAATTTTAACAATCATTCACTCTATCATTTGATTCTTGATTGAGTAGATCAAATTGAGTCACGTAAAAGTGTTGTTTGTGTATGTGATCGTGTGACGTGTTTAATTAAGCTTTCGCAAATCATCAATGGCGCCTTCCTCTTTAACTGATTCTGTTAATGTCATCAATTCCTCTATTTTTCAAAATCCGTTATTTTTGCATCTTTCAGATGGTCCTGGTTTGTTATGTGTTCAAGAAAAGTTTCTAGGGGCTCAAAATTATCGATCTTGGAAGAGATCGATTGAGATTGCTTTGTCCACAAAGAGAAAACCAGGATTCATTTAAGGTACTGTTCTTAGATCTCCTGATGATGCATCATTACAAGAACAATAGGATACTTGTAATAATATGGTCATAAGTTGGTTAATGAGTTCAGTTTCTGAGTCTATTGCAAAATCTATCATGTTTGTTGGTACTACACAAGCCATTTGGAATCAGTTACAAACAAGATTTTCCTTAAGCAATGGCTCTCATAAGTACAGATTGAACAGACAGTGTTATGACATAATTCAGTTGGGAAGGCCAGTTAGTGAGTACTATACTAATATGAAATATGTTTGGGAAGAGTTAGATTCAATGGATGAGTTGCCTAGTATTGTGAATGTTACCAAAGAAGTCAATGTGTTTTTGAAAGCTTTGCAAAGTCAAAAGGAAGAACAAAGGCTCTTTCAGTTCTTGAATGGTCTGGATGAACATTTTACATCACAAAGGAGTCAAATGCTTTTAATGTCACCTTTGCCTACTGTTGAATCTGCTTGTTCTTTACTTCAGTAAGAAGAGTCACAAAGAGGGGTGTTTGGGAGTAGTAATCCTTTAGGAGTTCAGATCACTGCTTTGTACAACAAGAATGAAACCAAGGAAAAGTGTTCTATCTGTAGTTATAAGTGGCATCCTGAAGACAAGTGTTGGGAAAAGGTTGGGTATCCAGCTTGGCATTACAAATCTAAACAATCCCAGCAGAAGGGAAAAGGGAAGTCAACAAGTTTCAGTGCTCCTCCATAAAGAACTGCAGCTGAAGTGGAAAGTGGTAATGTTGTGTTTACATCCAATAAATTTGAGCAATTTATGAATAGTCTTTCTCATTTCAATGCTTAGAATCTTCAGAAAGGAGGGGATTCAGATGAGGAATTGGATCATCATTTTGCTGCAGGTATATATTGTTTTTTCCACTATCAATGTTGTTATTTGGATTTTGGACACAAGGTGTACTGATCATATGACACCTGTATCCAATGATTTAATTAACTTAAGGGATTTGAAATATCAACAACTTATTAACCTGCCAAATGGTCAAACCTCAACCATTTCTCAGATAGGCAACTTAACCTTACAGAATGATCTCTCCTTGAAAGATGTTTTTGTTGTTCCTTCCTTCAAGTTCAGCCTATTGTCTATCTCAAAGCTAACTAAGGACTCCATTTATTTTGTGACCTTCTATTCTGAATTTTGTTTTATTCAGGACTTGGTCACCAGGAAGGTGTTGGGCATGGGTAAAAAGCAAGCTGGATTGTATCACTTGCTCAACATTCCTCTTGATCAAATTCATGAACAACTGTCTGCAATGGCTATTTCTGCTTTAAAAGATTATAGTTTGTATTGTTTTTTTGCAAACTCTATGCCTAATATGTTTGCTTTCAGTGTTTTTAACAATTCATATAGTTTGTGGCATCATAGGTTGGGTCATGTCTCTGATTTAACTCTTAAACACATTTCTTGTATTCCACATGGTGCTAAATCTCAAACTGATACTTGTTTGTCCTGTCCTATGGGTAAATTCACAAAACTTCAATATTCTAACAGTGATTCTCATTGTAATATTGCTTTTTAAATGATTCACATTGATATATGGGGGCCTTATAAAGTTCCTACTTTTGGGCAGAATAGGTATTTTCTTACCATAGTAGATGATTACAATAGAGGTGTTTGGACCTATCTGCTAGTTCACAAATCAGAAGCCTATTCTGTTCTTAAGTCCTTCATTACCTTTGTTCAAAAGCAATTTGAGAAGGAAGTTAAAGTAATAAGGTCTAATAATGCTTTAGAATTCCTGAAAGGTTCTTTAGGACCATTTATGACAAAGATGGGAATTAAACATCAGAATTCATGTGTTGATAGACCTTAACAAAATGGCAGAGTTGAGAGAAATCATAGGAATATCTTAGAAATTACAAGAGCTCTAAGGTTTCATGCTCATTTACTACTGTCTTATTGGAGAGATTGTGTTATCACTGCTACATACCTTATTAATAGGTTTCCCTCAGCTGTTTTAGGACACAAGACACCTTATGAAATGCTCATGAATAAGAAGCCTAGTTACTCTAATCTAAAAGTGTTTGGATGTATAGCTGTGGCAAGTAGTCCTTCTAGAGTAACTGACAAAATGGCACCAAGAGGAGTTCATTGCTTATTCTTAGGCTATCCTCCACATCAGAAGGGATATACCTTACTTAATCTTTTTACTCATACAAGATTTGTGTCAAGGAATGTAATATTTTATGAGCATATTTTTCCATATTCCAAGTCAAGTATGTCTCAAATAATGAAGCCTATTCCTACACCTTCTTCTTCTTTGTGGTATGAGGATTTTGAAGCCTTTAATACTCATCCTTTCATCATAGAACCAATTGCTCCCTCTGTTCTTCCAAACACCCAGGATGCTGCAGACTATGATGTACCAGACGCTCAAACTACTGATTTCCCAAACACCCATCAAGCTGCAGAACCTGTTACACCAAAAGTCCAAACCTTAGTTCCCTCTACTAGTTTTCAACCAACTGCACCAGTAGTGGAAACCAGAAGGTCAGCTAGACAACATGTGCCTCCTACATGGCTTAAGGATTTTGTTACCTCTTCTCATGTTCCTAGAGCCAATCAAGTCTCATTAGCACCTTTGCAGCATACTTTTCAAGTTTTTTTGTGTGCCTTAGCTGCTCAAGTAACTCCTACCTATTTCAAAGAAGCAATTAAAGACCCTGCATGATGTAAGGCAATAAATGATGAGTTAAAAGCTCTAGAACTTAATGGAACTTGGGAGCTCACAGTTTTACCTTCTGGCAAGAAAGCTATTGACTGTCATTGGATCTTCAAGACCAAATTAAAAGCTGATGGTTCTAAAGACAAGAAGAAGGCTAGACTTGTGGTTAATGGAAACAGGCAGGGACAAGGCATTGATTATGAAGAAACATTTGCCCCAGTAGCAAAAATGGTCACTATTAAAGCCCTTCTAGCAATTGCAGCAATGAAAGGATGGGATGTTTGTCAAATGGATATCTCAAATGCCTTTCTACATGGAGATTTGTTTGAAGAAGTGTATATGAAGTGTCCTCCAGGAGATATAGGACATGGGAGAGTGTAAAAGATGCTGAAAGGTCTTCTTTTGTTTGCAAATTAAAGAAGTCACTTTATGGTTTAAAACAAGCACCTAGACAATGGTTTTCAAAACTCTCTTCTGCACTTTTGTCTTTTGGGTATAAGCAATTTAAGGCAGACTATTCCCTATTTGTTAAGTCTGATTCTTCTTCCTTTACAGCAGTTCTTGTGTATGTAGATGATCTTCTAATCACAGGCACTAGTTCATCACTTATACATGAATTGAAGAAACAATTGAGTAGTACCTTTCATATGAAGGACTTGGGGGAATTGAGTTATTTTCTAGGCTTGGAAGTCTGCAAAAATTACCAGGGCATTTTTATCTCACAAAAGAAGTATACTACTTATTTGCATAAAGAAAATGGTCTGCTGAATGCCAAACCTTATAAACTCCCTATGGATCAACATGTAAAGCTTCAAGCTGACATTGGTACTCCTCTTCCTGATCCAGAAGTGTATAGAAGGCTAATTGGCAAGTTGATCTATCTCACCATCACTAGACCGGATATCTACTACACTGTCCAACTTTTAAGCCAATTTATGCAGAATCCTACATTTGTTCATATGCAAGCAGTAAAACATTTACTTAGATACCTATTGAATGCTCCTGGTCAAGGTATTCTTCTAGCAAATAGTTCAGCTGTTCATTTGACTGCCTATTGTGACTCAGACTGGGCAAGTTGTCCTATGACTAGAAGGAGTACAACTGGTTATTGTATTTTGCTTGGTCAATCTCCAATTTCATGGAAATCAAAGAAGAAGCAAGTTGTTTCTAGATCATCAGCTAAGGCTGAATACAAAGCCATGGCTTTGACTTGTTGTGAAGTCACTTGGCTAGTTTCTCTGCTTAAAGATTTGGGGATCAAAGATTTAGGGCCAGTTGATTTGAAATGTGATAATCAAGCTGCTATTCATATTGCTGCCAATCCAGTGTTTCATGCGAGGACTAAGCACATTGAAGTAGATTGCCATTTTGTGAGAGATCAAATGAAGACAGGAATGGTCAAGCCTTCCTATGTTTCTACCAAAGACCAAGTGGCAGATGTTTTTACCAAGGTGCTTTCTACAGAACAACATCAAAAGCTTCTATCCAAGTTGGGAGTGTTCACTGCTTCCCACTCACAACTTGAGGGGGAGTGTAAAAGCGAAAAAGGCTTGCAGCCTAAAGTACAATGACCATTTATGACAATTTTGATAGTTAGAGTAGTATAGTTGTAATATTTCTGTTTTTCAGTTGTTTCCCTGTCATTTCAGTTTAAATACGTCATTTCAGTTTAAATACCTTGTAACTCTTTCATTTCATTCAATTCAATAAAATCTAACAGAATTCAGTTAATTCTGTTCTTGTGTGTGTTTTTCACTGTGTGAAAGTGTGTGTTTCACCATTGTCAACAATGTAGCCGTCACTTAAACAAATAAACAATGCATGCAAATTCATAAGCATGCACAATCCCCGGCTATATATATGTTATGTATACCTAATGGCTGAACATGCAACACATTCCACAACTGATCAATACTCATTCATTTAGACCTTTTCTTCACATTTAATTTTCGGGTTCCAAACCATGGGAGCTGGTGGCCAAATGAACGCTTTAGATAACGAAAACGACGTACTCAAACGTGTTCCAATCTCGAAACCTCTCTTTGGGATCGCTGATCTATAGAAGCCGTACCACCACACTGTTTCAAACGCTCACTTATTCGCTCTCTAGGTTATGTCTTGCGGGACGCCATCATAATTTATACCTTATATCATATTGCATCAAATTACTTCCCTTTGGTCCCTAATGATCAACCTCTCTTATACTATATCGGCTGGCCACTATATTGGTTAGCTCAAGGTAGTTTTCTTTATGGGGTTTGGGTACTTGGTCATGAATGTGGCCATCATTCTTTTAGCGACTACCAATGGATCGATGATACAGTTGGTTTTATCTTGCATTCGCTTGTCATGACACCATACTTTTCGTTCAAGTACAGTCATCGAAGTCACCATGCTCACACGAATTCACTAGAGTACGATGAGGTGTACATCCCAAAACGCAAGTCAGATACTTTCTTCACCGAGTTTTTAAACAATGGACCAGGGAACGTGTTCACTCTCTTAATTAGAATCACCATTGGTTACCCTTTGTCCTTGATCTTTAACGTTTATGGTCGTGATTACAAACAGTTCACTAACCATTTTTTGCCTCAAAGTGGCATCTTTAACGATAGTGAACGTGGTTATGTTGTGCTATCAGATATTGGAATCATCACGGTTCTTTATGCTTTGTACCATCTTGCAGTTGCACAAGGTGGAAAATCGACACTTTTCTTGTTTGTGACTCCTTTGTTTACGGAGGGTGGTTTCTTTATCTTGTCAACTTACCTAAGCCACACTCACCCATCGATTGCACACTATGATTCAACTGAGTGGGATTGGCTAAGAGGCGCTTTATCAACCATCGATAGAGATTTTGGGATTTTGAACTGGATTCAACACGATATAAATAGTTCTCACGTCATTCACCATTTGTTCCCAAGCATGCCTCATTATCACGCTGTTGAGGCTACAAAAGCTGTGAGGCCTATATTAGGTGAGTATTACAAATCCGACAATACTCTCGCTCTGAAGGCGTTTTGGAGAGAGACCAAGGAGTGCATCTATGCCGAACCAGACGATTCATCGGAGCACAATGGTGTTTATTGGTTCTCCAAATAATTTGATCCGAACATGTGTAAAAAAAGAAGAGAATTATTTTTCACAAAACATAGAAAACATGTTCATGTGATATTGTTTTTCATTCTCAAGAAAACAAGGAGGGTTACAAAGAAAACAAGGAAAACAAATAAAATGCATTTTGTAGTTTCCCTTGTTAAGTTGGGAAATGCATGTTTTGTGTTTTGTAGAGAATTTTGTTGGAAAACAATGATGTGAACGCGATCTCTGTTTTCCTTGTTTTTCACAAAACATTTTGTGGAAACAATGGTGTTTTCCCCCCAACTAAACGCACCCTAATGTCTGCAGTTTTGCATGCGATGGGATTAATACTATTTAAGTACGACAAAAACGTAAGTTTTAAAATTTGTTAGGATTTAAAGTCTTGTTTAGTAATAAATTTGATTAATAATTAAAAGTAGGAATGAACATTTTGACCCAGATGACGGTATCAAAACTGAACCGTATCGGATAATAACCCCTCCTTTTCTTGTGGCAGTTCTTGGCGACCAACCCTCTTACATTCATGCGTTCGCTTCTCTTCTATTCAATCCTCTTGATTATATTGCGTGTGTAACGAATCTTTGGTTTTGTTACGCTTCTATTAATCATCAGTTTTAGTTTAGGGTTTCAATCATTTTTAAGGTTACGGTTTTAATCGTCCCGTGTTATACGATCCTATGCTTTTTGTTATATATTCTTCTCAATTGTTATGGTGATGGAAAACAGTTGGGTTATAACTGTGTTGTGCTGTTAAAAACCTAATTCATTTATGGTATTATATATTCTTCTAATCGGTTAATGCTGTCTGTCTTCTGGTTAATTATCTAGAGTTTAAGTATTTGTATGGTGTAATAATGGAGAAGAGATTTCTGAAATCAAGAGGGAAGGGGAGGGGGGGGGGGGACGCAGAAAGAACAAGAATAACAAAGGGGTTACGATGGGAATGAATGTTGCACGTTCCTCATCAAAGAGTAACGATGATACTGTTAGTGGGAGAAGGATACGATATCTATTGCTTCAAAGTTTGTATTGATAAGTGCTCATGTCATATAGATATTTATACGGCTAGAGATACGCGAGCATATGAGACCACACACGTATAAACCGAGAGACTACGTTAATAACGTAATTAATATAGTAAATGCAATATATTAATTATATTAGTTAATAATTAATGTAATTAACATATTATAAGTATTATATTAATTATTTTAAGTTTTATTCGACGGTATAATTTAACGATTGTTAGTTAATCTGTTAAACGGTTTAGTTAACTAGAAAAATACAATTAGAAAAATATTACACTTACCTAATTGCATAATAGCCCAAACAATATGATAATACCATATAGGTTGAGGGGGGCGGCCAAACAAGAGAGAAAAAGAAAAGTAAAGAAGTTAACTTGATCACCAAGTTATCTACCATATATAATGAATTGAGGACTCATTAGTTTAGGTTAATCTTGGATCACCAATCAAGCTAAACTTATCTTTATCTCCTCTATAGTTTTCTTGACCGATCCATATACATAAACCCGTATGGTTTTCGGTTGTAATTTGGTTAAGAACTAAAAGTGTTTAGTTTGTTTATCGTGATTCAAGAGGTATCATTCAAGTAGTAGAATCGAAGAGTATTGTGTGGATACACATAGAGATCATCTACCTTGGTTATTTGATTATTGTTTCGTGAGTTCTTAAGTGGAAATTAGTACCCGAACTTGCTCCGTTTGATTGCTTAATCAAGACGCCAAAAGGTACGCTTTTCGGTTCTTGTTTTATGTTAATTAGTCACATCATACGTATTCTATTTCGCTACATACTCATGTTAATAAGTAGGTTATTAGATAACAAATTTTAATGGTGGCATCACGAGCCATTTGTATAGTGTTTTAATTACATAAAAATTGGAAAAAACGCTAAAAATACGCTTTGTTTTGTGTGTTTTCTTGATTTATTTGTGTGAGACTCCTTTGGGTTTATTTTTGTGAAAATAATGACTCATAAGAGTCTCTTAAAATCTGGAAAATAAAAATTAGTTTGCGGATTTTAGGTATTTTAAAAGGATTGTATCTTTAGTTGGTTAAAATTCAACGTTTTTGGCTTATTTGCTTTGTTTACTTGTATAAATTGTTAGCCACGATGGTAATATGCATATTGATAATGGTTTATAAGCCTAATATGTTTATTAAACATATTTCTTTATGTAGTAATTGTTTGATATGCAAAAACTAACGAAAGCCTATGATTTTGCATGCTTGTTTGTTTATTTTCATGTGCTGATCGCATGACTTTGGAGCACTGAAAATTGATTTCCTAGCTCTTTGTTTGGAGTTAGAACAAACATTTTTTTGGGAGTTCACAACTCAGTAGGCTACAACTTTCATATTTATTGCAAAAAGAGAAGAAGACTTTTTCCTTGTTTGATCATGGTGTAAATGATAACATCGAATATAAAAAACTTTTTGGTATCAAATCCTCTATCAAAATGCATGTAATTATCTCCTAAATGCCTGAAAATGGTACTTAATCACTTATTTATTTTTTTCATGAAGAAATCGAGCATTTGTGCAAGAAACATGGGATTTGGACACAAAAACGCGCAAATATGGATTTTTAAGACATTTTACGGCGTAACCATCCCGCAAAGGTTACGCCGTAACATAATTAAGGCAAGAATGGTCATCACCAAGGTTACGGCATAATCACTTGCAAAGTTTATGCCGTAACACATCTCATTATGGAATGATGAGTCATCCAAGTTAGCGTTATGGCGTAACATGGCGTTGAAGTTACGCCGTAACATCAATTTTGCCTACGATAAGGAAGCCCACATCAACATGATTACGGCGTAACTACACACAAAGGTTACGTCATAATAAGTTTAAAAAGTATAAATAGAGCCCTCATTCTGCATATTCATCATCAACCCTTCTACCACAGCATCAAGGGGTGAACCAAGCTTCCATAGGTCGAAGAAATCCATCTGAAGTCTAAGGGAGAAATCATTTTACTTACTTTTGTATTTAATCATTTATAAACAAATCCTATAAGAATTATAAGATTTTGATCAATGAATCCCTTCATTATTTCTTACTATTCTGTTACCTTGAGTGGCTAAGCACTTCTAATGCTGGCCTAGTTATGTAATTACTAATGTATTGATTAATGTTTCTTGCTTAATTATCATTTTATTAGATATCCTTATAGCTTATCATAGATCCCTGCGTTTTGGAAATACTGAAAGGTAGTTTGGATCTGGTTAATCCTCTTATTAGGCAAACCGCTGAACTTAGGATTACGAAGGTACCAGGATAAGTTGGAATCTATCCTAGTGTAGGAATCGATCCGATCACCGCCTTAATTACCCTAAATACTTAATAAAGCGCAGGAACTCTTTCAGAGAGGGTTAATAATCTATTTAGATTATAGACAAGTTTTTTGGATGGTTGGTACTTAATAGCTACAACCAGATACCTTAACATCGAGACTTGCGAGCAATTGGGATCCATATATATGACAGACCTTGAACGTCTATCTAGTTATGTCAATATTAGAACACTAATAAAACGATACTTAGACTTTGCACTAGGAAACATGTCATATACAGTAGTAATGAAGTAACTAGGTTAGCACGCTTTTCTGCCTATAGTCTTCTTCTCAATTTACTTTTTCGTATTTACTTCCTGTCTAAATTCTCAAAATTATTCAAAACCATTTTCAAGCCTGCGACATTTCAAATTATAACTAATCTAAACTTAGCTCTTGGGACGACCTCGAATTTACCAATCCTACATTACATATGATCGGGTTCTCTGCCCGTTAGTGCTTGTAGACATCGGTGAACGAGTTTTAATAAATTTAAAACTTGTTAAATTATTTATTTAAAAGAAAATACACATCAAGTTTTTGACGCCGATGCCGGGGAGCTAAAGAAATTATTTATAGTTTGATTTCTTTTCTAAATATTTCTTTTTTAGGAGGCATGATGAGAGGAATTGATATCAGTACTCTCACCTTGGAGAAATACTTCAGGATGATTGATGAAAACCATGCATCGGGCATGGTTAATGAAGAATGTGGAAGGAAAATGGAAAAGGACATCGAGGACATGACAATTGCCGAGTACATAAAATATAAAGCTGAAATGAAAAGGCAGTCGTGGAGAGATTGTCAGTCCTATTCTCCAATAAAATATGATAATTGGGATGTTGGCTCTCTTTACCTTGAGAAGAATAAAACTTCGGACTACCTGTATTATACTAACGATGCTAAAATTGACGCTTATTACGATTTACCACCTTTGCTTCCTTGTTTCAAACCTATCCAACCATACACCAAACGTAAGAATGAACCCTACAAGGCGGAGCTCGATGAAAAAATTAACTACATGTCTGATGGATAATCATTGATGAGCGATCAAGGTACGATTGACAACACTGATGCCCCTGATGCGCTTAACCTTGAACCTCATGACGAAGGAATGAGCAACGATGATGATGTTGATGAGTGGTTTGTCACAGAGATGGAAGAACAAGCAAAAAAGGGGGAAAACGAGGAAGACGCGCTGATTAATATCATGAAGTCATTAGTAGAAGAATGTAAAGAGTAGGCAGATGAAAACATCCGAAACTAATACAATTCTTGAAACATCATCTATAGCTAGTAATGACACTATAGAAGATGATAGCCATCCTTCGAGAACTTTGCCATGCCAATTACAACCTAAGGATTTGAGCCTAGAAAGTTTTTCCCTTCCCTACACAATCGTTTGAATGGCCAATATGACACAACAAGCACCATTAGGAACCATGGAGAATGTCCTTGTTAAGATTGATAATTTTGTTTTCCCATGCGATTTTGTTGTTATTGACATGCCGGGAATCCTTGGTGAAATGATGATCCTAGGCAAATCTTTTCTCGCAAACATTCATGCTCAAAATGATGTTTTCAACGGGGAAATTTCATTTGGGATTGGTGAGGATAAGCTTGATGTAAACGGAAACTCCCACCACTCTAACGTCACCCTTGAAAAAGTTTAAATGGCAACTAAGAAAGAATCCTTTAACCTCCTTGAAATAAAAGACGATCTATTTTCATATGAATCTCCTGCATGTTTACGATTTGAGCAAAACACTAGAATTCACACTAATAGTAATATTGAAACCATTGATTCACCTAGTAACATGTAGGAGACCGGTGAAAGGTGTGCCTACCATCAACAAGATAATAAATGGGACACATCAAGATGGCATGTGTGTAAACCTGTTTGAGTATTTTATGATAATAGTAGTGGCGAGGATTGTTGAATTTAGCATACATGCAATCTCGACTTAAGCTTCTGTAGTGGATACAAAGATGTTTATGGAAAAGGTAAACATGGAATGCTCAAACAATGGGTATGTTTCTGAGATCATGAGAGACGTAATGTAAAAGAGAGTTGTATGAAATTTACAGATTTTCTTCATGTACGTTACAAAAATCAAAAAATTGATGATACAACTCGGGAATGAAAATACTATGAATGGGTTTCTCAGAATTATGAGTTTGATAATGATAGGATCCCGCTAATAACAACGGCATTACATCCAGATAACATACATTGTCCAACGCCACCATTATTACAGAATTCTCTAAATGATGACTGGCATACCAAAAACTACACTACCTATAACATAGGAAGCTCTTCTAATCAAAGCATGCCTATAACTACTAGGGATAACATCGACCCATGTTGGGATTAAAATACTTCTTAGTGCTGTTGAAGTAACTGTTGTTGGTTATGATTTCTACTGCTAGTGAAGACTGAAGAAAATATTCTAAGTGATTAATACTGCTAGTGCAGAAGTTAAGACTGCTAGTGGAAGTTACTGCTGCTCAAGAAGTTCAAGGAAAATATACTAAGTGGTTACTACTGCTAATGTAAAGTTACCGCTGTTAGTATAAAGTTAATGCTACTGAGAAAGTTAATACTGCTGGTTATAAGTTAATAATGTTAGATCAAGTTAGTACTACTTATGTGATATGGATGAGATATTTTTATAATAGATACGTATAAGTTATTTGTTTAGAAGATCATGATAACTTAGGAAAATATTGCAATCTCATTAGGACTCCTTGGTGTATAAAAAGAGGTCATAGGGTATTAGGTTAGATATATCTCATATCTCTCAAACGTCTCTCAATATAGTTTAACCTAAGTCGATTAGCTTCAAGGTTTTGTAAACCCTAACACTATTAAGAGTGTTCGTATTATATTGAGGCTGAAAGTTTGGTAAACTGTTTGTTATTGATCTTATTCATTACTGTTTCATTGAAATTCTTCTTAGTATCATTGACTAGATTCCGCATAGTCTTTGATATTCATAATCAAAGTTTCTATCATAGTTGTTTTGAATTTATTCAATACAACTTAGCCTTATACAAGCTAAGCAAGATCTATTCTATTGGGATCAACAAGTGGTATCAGAGCTTGTGAGAAGCTTTGAATAAGAAGAAACTTTACTACACACAAGATCTACTTTTTCAAGAAGTAATGGATTTTCAATCTACTCAAACCATCAAGCTACCCATACTCTAACCTAGTGAGTATGATCTTTGGAAGATGAGGATGGAGCAATACCTATAGTGCATTGATTACACTCTATGGGAGATCGTAGAAAATGATAATGCACCCATACTAACAAAAACTATTGATGGTAAGGAGACTGTTATTCCTCCTACAAGTGTTGAAGAGAAGGCACAAAGAAGGACAGAGTTGAAGGCAAGAAGCACTTTGTTGATGGCCTTACCTAATGAGCATCAATTAAAGTTCAACTCATACAAGGATGCTAAGACACTGATGCAGGCTATTAAGAATAAATTTAGAGCTAATACTGCTATAAAGAAAACTCAAAAAAACCTTCTGAAGCAACAATATGAAAACTTTATTGCATCCAGCACAGAAGTGATTGAGCAAACTTATGAAAGGCTTCAAAAGCTAATTAGTCAACTGGAGATGCATGGTGAAGTTATCCCTCAAGAAGACATCAATCAGAAATTCTTGAGAAGTTTGTCACAAGAATGGACTATGCATACTATTGTGTGGAGGAACAAACAAGAGATTAAGACATTAAGTTTGGATGAACTCTTCAACAACCTAAAGGCTTATGAATCAGAGGTCAAGGGGACATCTAGCTCAACCACAAACTCACACAATGTAGCCTTTCTGTCCTCTAGTAGCACTAACAGTGCAACTAGAGCAGTTAATACTGCTTAGGGTGTTAATACTGCTAGCACTCAGGGTGCTGCTGATAGCTTAACAACTATTGAAAATTTGAGTGATGCTGTGATTTATTCCTTCTTTGCTAGCCAACCAAGTATTCCACAGCTAGATAATGAAGATCTATAACAAATCAATCCTGATGATCTAGAAGAGATGGATTTGAGGTGGAACATTGCTATGCTGACTATGAGGGCAAGAAGATTCCTAAAGAATACTAGAAGGAAGCTGGACATGGCCAACAAATAAAGAATTAGGTTTGACAATTCCAAGGTGGAGTGTTTTAACTGCCACAAGAGAGGACACTTTACAAGGGAGTGTAGGGCACCCAGGAATCAAGACAACATAAACAGGTAGCCTGCCAGAAGGACTGTAATAATTAAAGAAACTACTTCAAATACCTTAGTGTCTTAGTGTGATGGCTTTGGCTATGATTAGAGTGATCAAGCAGAAGAAGGTCCAACCAATTTTGCTCTCATGGCTTATTCTTCAACAAGTTCAAGTTCCTACTTTTACAAACTATAAGGTTATCTCATGACCTCTATTATTGTTCATTTGTTTAGAATGTGTAAAAGATCTAAAAGAACAAAATGAACAATTAGTTAAATATTTAAGAACAACTAGGATAAGTGTTGTCTTTTATAAAACTGGTTTAGAATCTATAGAAGCTAGACTATTAGTCTTTAAGAAAAATGAGTATGTGTATGAGGAAGATATAAAACTCTTAAGACGTGAATGAATGAAAGCTATTTGTAGTGATTTAGATATTACAGAGCTTAAAAGGATGTTAGACTTGGCTACAAAAGAAAAAGATGATGAAAGTTATACTAACAGTAAAAATATTTGAAAATTGCATCAAAAAACCTAAAGTAAACTTCTAGACGAGTCAAATAAATGGATAAGTGACTAAAAATAGGATTTGGGTATAATTGCTGTACAGTCCTCCCTTATATTGGGAATTTTATGCCACCAAAACCTGATTTAGTTCATCCTAGTCTAGATGATTTTGTTGATGTGAATGAGTCTGTAGTTAAAAAGCCTATTGTTAAGACTAATGAACTTAAGACTGATAAGAAAGATATTAGAGCACCAATTATTGAGGATTGGGTATCTGAAAGTGAGGAAGAAGATGTGCCTAAGATTAAAAAAGTTGAGATGTTGAATAAACTTAGTTTTACTAAGATAAACTTTGTTAAGTCTACTGAGCAAGTAAAATCTCCTAGGAAGACATCAGTTGATAAGAATAGGCATAACACACCTAGTCCTAGAGGGAACATGAGGAACTAGAACCAAAAGATGTCTCAAAAATAGGGAGTGATTTTGAGATGTTCAACAAAGCTTGTCATGTGTGTGGTAGTTTTGATCATTTGAAGAATGATTGTAAAAACTGGTATAACAATCAACGGTTTAAAAAACCAGTTTGGACCAATGTTCAAAGGGTGAACAAACAAAATTTCTCTAAATTAACTCACCCTAGTCCAAAAAGGAACATGGCTCCAAGAACAGTCTTAACTAGGTCTGGACCAATTTTACTTAATACTGTTAGACCAATTAATACTGTTCAACCAAGAACAGCATTAAATAATGCAGGACCCATGAAAAATGTTATTAATAATGCATATTCAACTGCTAGAAGGCCTTTTAACAAAATAACAGTAGCTAATAGCAGTAATTTCACTAAAAAGGTTAATAATATTAAGGGAATAATGGTTAATACTGCTAGGCCAAAAGCAGTTCTTAGTGCTGTTAAGGGAAACAAGGGAAATGCTGTTAAGGCCTCAGCATGTTGGATTTGGAGACCATAGCACAAAGTTTTAGACCATGTCTCCAGAAACAATGGTGCATCAATGTCCTTTAAATCAACACTGTACATGTTATCCTTTCTAGGAACTTTAACCAAAACATGACTTTCATCAGTCAACTTAAAGTCTAGAGACAGAACAACACATTCGGTATCAAAAGAAACTAATTGATGCACAAGGCAGATCCAAGTCAGTAATGGCTTGGGTCCCCAAAAGAAACTATTTTTCTTACCATTATGTGCAGGGAAATCCACAGCAAGATTTGAAGGATAAAGGAGTAATTGATAGCGGATGTTCTAGGCACATGACAGGAAAAAGATCCTATCTTACAGATTATGAAGAAACATTACTAGGAAAGGTAAAATAAGAATGGGTAAATTGGATTTTGAAGATGTGTATTTTGTAAAGGAACTAAAGTTTAACCTCTTCAGTGTCTCACAAATGTGTGACAAGAAGAATAGTGTTCTTTTACTGGATACTGTTTGTGTTGTTCTATCTGCAATACTTTAAGTTGACTGATGAAAAAGTGCCATGTTTTGCATTAAAGTTCCTAGAAAGGTTTATCATGTTAAAGTGTTGTTTTAAAGAATGTTGTCCTCAAGGTCCGGTCTCATTGTATCTTTGCAAAAGCCACACCAGATGAATTCTAATCATTGGCATAGGAGGATTGGACTATGTAAATTTAAAATTATAAAATTAACTTAGTTAAGGGAAACCTTGTAAGAGGGTATACCTTAAATTTTTTTTGAATTTAATTCAAACATGTGTTGCCTTCTGTCTGAAGGAAGATAGCCAACACTGAGATTCTTGTAGACCAAAACAATTCAGCTCATTCAGCCAAACCATCTACAAATGTTGCACATGGACTTGTTTGGAACCAAAATTTGTATAAAGTGACGTTTAATGAAAAAGGTGTATTGACTAGTTGTAACAAATGATTTTAGTAGGTTTAGTTAGTGTTTTCTTTTTAGCCATAAGGGTATTGAAACTAGGGAAATCCTTAAAACATTCATATAAGGCATAGAAAATCTAATAGTAACTTAAGGTTGAAAGTGATTAGATGTGACAATGGGAACTGAATCAAGAATAGGGCATGAATCTAGGTTCTCTAAAATGAAGGGTATTAAGAAGGGAATTTAGTGTTGCAAAGGAACTCCACGCAAAACTGTGTAGCCAGAAAGGAAAAATAAAACATAATAGAGACTTGCTAGGACTATGATAGCTGGGTGGGGGGGAAAGGGGGGGGAGGGGGGTTGATTGAAAATTGCCAACAACATTTTGCGGCTGATAGTAGCTTAATACTGCTTGTTATATCAAAAAAAAGGGTGTTTGTTATCTAGCCTCTCAACTATGACCTTGTGAACTTATTTAGGTTAGAAAACCGCCTTAAGACTTAATGATAACATTTGGGTTGTACTGTTACAATTCCTTTCTTTACCATAGATCACCTAGGTAAGTTTGATGGAAAGGCTGATGAAGGGTTCTTTGTATGATACTCAACCAATAGCAAAGCAGTTCAAAAAGAGCAGGAGATGAGCTAGAACTAAGAAGTAGCAAAGAAGAAAGATAGATATGATAAGAAAAAGCTAAGCAAGATCTATTAGAATTGGGATCAATACATTTAGACAGTAGACTCTAAACAGAACTAAAAGGACTTTTGATAGATTTTAAGCTAAGATTTAAGACAATTAAGCACTTGAAATAAGATGAAAACTGAAAACAAATTAAGAACTAGACTAAATTAACTCAAATAAGCTAGACTTAAGTAAACTAGTTTAAGAAAGAAGCTAGAAAAAGACTATACTGACAATGACAGTTACTACTACTTGTTTTTGGATTTTTTATGAAAATTAATGACTACTTGATGCTTAAAATTTAAGACTCAAAAGCTAATTTAACACCCTAAAAACTTGAAAACAATTATCACTAGATTATAAAAAGCTAAATGAAACAAAGATTTACCTAAATTAAGATGTGTTATGACCTCAAATGATCTGCATACTTAGGCTTTCTAAGAACAAACCAAAAACTACTCCTACTTGACTGTTTTTGACCAAAAATTCACTAAAGGCTTTTCCAAAGTTAAGAAACTCAAAACAGATGTGCATTGATGCATATTAAACTAATTTTGATCACAAAATCTACACCTTAAGCATTTATTTTGTAAAAATACCACAAGCAGTTTATCACATCACTTTTTTAAAATAGCATACTTAAGATTTAGACAAACCAAAGTTAAAAACTTAACAAAACCTAATCTGTAGCATATATGGAAAATTAGTTTTTTAAACTTAATTAAAAGCCTATGTAAACTGAATTGAAAACCTAAGAACATATGTTAAATTATTTTACCATATCTAAAAACTCTAGAGATATAGAGAAAGAGCATTTTTAAGCTATGAATAGAGCATTTTTAAGCTAAAATAGATCTAAATAAGCCTTGATTTGTAGAAATAGATGAAGAACTAACAATATTAATGACAAATAAGCAAATACTTTAGAAAAATAAGCACTTATTAATAAGCTAAACTAATTAGCTATGTTAACTATTTAAAATGACAAATTCTTATTAATTATAGAATAAGCTAATCTAAACTAGAAGCTGAACATATTAAGCAATAATAAGACTGAATAAGCAATAATAAGCACAAATAAGCTAAATGAAAAATTAAGCTTGAAATAGTAAAAGAGAAAGTACATTGTCCTTTGCTTAAAACAAGGACTTAAAATGAAATACTCTTTGAGACTTATCTACAAGCCTCTAGTTATTTTGCATAAGCTGGGTTTAAAAACCTATAAGGCCTATCCATTTATGGTTTATCCTTTCACTATTAGATTATTATGAATTTTAGAGTGTTTAATGTGAATATCTCATTCAGTGTTAAACCTTAGAGTCTTAACTTGATTTAGGATAGCTTATTAGATAACAAAGAGCTTATTTAGCTTATTAGGTTATTTCCAAACTCATTTTAAACTAAATTTCATAAAAGTAAAATATAAATTCAACACAAAACTTAAATGCAAACTAAAATTTTATTAATGATAAAAGAGATTACAAGCTTTTAAAATGGAAATTACATTAAAAAAGACAATAAGCTAAAAAATAAGCTAAAGCTACACTAAAAAGCTAGATAAAAACTACCCATTCTATAGTGTGATAGAGCCTCTCTATTTATAGTAGGGAGGGGAAGCTTCTAGGCCTTGAGGAGCGTCTTCAAGCTTTAATCCATGCCGTTGATTCCAAATTCGTCCATTTGAGCCCTTGGATCACTTCCACGTTTCACTAGCCAATAGAAACCTTTAGGATTGCCAGTAAAATTAGTAGGGAAGGTGAATAGTAGGTTTAACCCATTTTTTATCATTTTGACTAGGGTAAAGAGATGTGGACTTGGGCTTTTATTTGGTACTTGGGCCTGGACTTGGATTTTCATTGGATTTGGATTTAGTATTTAAGGCTTATAAGGATTAATATCATTAAGGTGTTAATCGGCTGACTGGACCCCAAAAAGGGTACGGGATTTGTGGATGATATGTGTATTTTGTTGGTTTGTTGTGGCAATTAAGGATGAAGAACGTCATTGGCTTCGTTTCCTTATGCTCTTCCAATCTCGTGCTTGGGTTTGTCTTATTTGGCTTTATTTTTGTCCTTTTATGAATATCTGTTTCCTACAAAACACAATTCACAATACATACAAATACAATGTATCTTCTATGTATTATTTGTTATTTAAGCTCGTTTTAATAAGGAAAATTGATATGTGATTAAACACATATCAATTCGCCATGAGAGCAACTTTGGCAGTGTTGAGTTCATCACAATCAGAATCATATGCATCCAAATCATCGGCTTGATAAGCAGCATTGTGAGTAAGGACAGTCTGTGTGGCTTGTAACCTTCTGCTATTCTGTGATCTGCCAAAAATGCTAAGTTCCTCCTCATGTAGAATTTGACCACTTGCTTGAGCTTGTACCAGCAACATTTTATCCTTAAACCATGAATCATCTCATTTTCGTTTATGTTTAGTGCATCGTTTAGACATGTGTCCCTCCCCTATGCAGTTGTAACAAATAACCGTCCTTTGTTTCCCAGAATTGCTTCCACTTACTCCTGGAGTATAGGTTCTACTTGTACCCGAAGCACAAGAAATTTGTCTCCTTTGGACTGGTTGTAAAGTTATTCTGCCATCACTAATGGTAGCTTGTGTGGGGAATCGTTTAAGCCATCTAGGATATGTTTTACAAATAACATTAATACGATGCAGCAGAATATAAAGAACAAAATGTTATTTAACAAGGTTATTCTATTCATACGTTTCCAACGAAGCCCTAATTATATTTTATCAAAATATAATGGTTACAACTAATCTGTAACAGGGATCAAGGAAAATCTTGATTACCTTGAGGCTACACACTATAAATAGTACGTTCTACATATTCTCTGTGTACACACACACACATACTTTTTTCTGGATGCTAAAACTATGTGTCTATGATCTCTTTATATAGAGAGATCATGACTTACAAAGGAAGTTAATACATAATGATTTTTTACAAGTAAATCTTTTAAATACAATTCGACAAATTCTTTTGTTATCTTTATCTTCTTAAGGAGATCTTTCAGAATCTTCATCTTTTGTTATCTTTGACCAAATCTTCCATAATTCTCCACCAGCTTGTAGAATTCATTAATGATGATTTTGATCCTTTTGTTTCATTCTTTTATTTATTTTGTCTCATCAAATCTAGAATCCATCCAATGCTTCCCCTATTTGTGATGCATAAACAAACAAGTGTGTACGAAATTCATATAAAGCGCATTGATTCCCCTAGGAAGTTGAGATGTTAATCATCTCCCTGAATGAATATTAATACTTCCCATTAAGTAGATTTCTTTATACATGCCTACACACTAACGGATCTATAAGTTGCCCATATGCATACCTAAATTGAACTCCTTTTTCCCCTTTTTGTAATAATCCAATAGGAGGACTTTTGAATATAAGCAACTTTGATCATGACTATCTACAATCCAATATCAAACTTTCAATCTATGACTTCTAACTCCTCAATTATCACATTAAGCACACATTAAGAAAAATGAACTTGAGTGTAGACACTCACACTAGCAGTTGAAATTATGAATTAGCAGTAGTAAAAAACTTCATTCTCAACTCACATGTAAAATGATTTTAACATTTTAGCATATATAGCTTCCCTTGAAACCCATTTGTTATCATTCTTGAATCTTCAATTATTGTTAGGCCCTCTATGTATAGATCACTGATGAAGAAAACTAAAGTATAACAAAATTGATGCTGAAGTAGGAACAACCCAAAATTGTGTACTTTTGTATTAGTATATCCTCGTTACTCAAACTTATAAATAAATATGTGGAATATAAGTAGATCGCAATTTGACAATTATCCTCATCTTCTATGAAGACACCTGATCAAAGTGATAGGAAATTGTGAGCATTGAGCACCATAGTTAGATCACACACCTTGCTAGATTTTGTCCATGTCTTCGCACATATTTTCTATGCCCTGACGAACAAGTTATCTTTAAAGTGTATCACCCATCTTTATAGAATTGATAAGAAAACGCATACTATAATAATTCCACTTCATCGTCAAATAAGTGATAAACAATCTTCTTCGTAATCAATTCTTCAATAAATCCCAAAAATAATAGCCATAAATCGTTTAAGAACATTTAAAATCAAAACCAAAAACTTCCTTCTTGTGTGTGTTGTCCGATATCTTTACTCAGTCGAGAACCAAATCATTGCCTTGTCCGATATCAGACAAGCCTAGCAGTATAAACTTATTCGAACATTATTAAGTATCAACTGACAATACTAACATCTTTAATCTCAAACAGTATTAATGAGCAGTTCTAATCGTGGCAATGAGAATATCGAAAGTTAGTGAGTACTAACCAATATAAGCCCAGTTGATATACCTTAAGACCCAAATAGACATAATTGTTTTTGTATGATGTTAATAGTATTCACTAAACCTGCTAGCAGTATTAACTTTATGACCATGTCACGAATTATAACCACAAACCAGGACGAGTGTACATTAAATCTATAACCACCATCATCATAATCAAATCATGCGTCCAAGACCAAAAAAAAATTAACAACAGAAAATGATTATTCATACCAAACTGGTTGTTTTGAAGCAACTCTTCTTCTTGAATCTCAGCAGCAGACTTGAATTCATGTAACAGAAATCTGAAACCTTATAAATCCTAGATATCACGAGCCACCAGGCTCTGATACCAATTGTGAGGAATCGTTTAAGCCATCTAGGATATGTTTTACAAATAACATTAATACGATGCAACAGAATATAAAGAACAAAATGTTATTTAACAAGGTTATTCTATTCATACGTTTCCAACCAAGCCCCAATTATATTTTGATCAGTAATTTTAACAAGGTAACAACTAATCTTAAAAGGCTCATGCGAAAACCTTGATTACCTTGAGTCTACACCATACAACTAGACGTCTACATATTCTTTGTGTACACACACACACTTTTTTAGATGCTAAAACTATGTGTCTATGATCTCTTTATATAGAGAGATCATGACTTATAAAGAAAGTTAACATAAAGATATAAACAAGTAAATCTTTTAAACAATAAGCAATATCTTCTGTTTTGTTTATCTTCTTAAGGAGATCTTTTAGAATCTTCATCTTTTGTTATCTTTGACCAAATCTTCCATAATTCTCCACCAGCTTGTAGAATTCATTAATGACGATTTTGATCCTTTTGTTTCATTCTTTTATTTATTTTGTCTCATCAAATCTAGAATCCTAACAGCTTGTTGCCTAGGGTTTGACGAATTCCTCAACTGGTTGTTAGTAGTAGTATAGCGAGATGTGACGACAGCTGATAGGAATGACATCATATGGTTAATAGTGTAACACCCCCAAATAGGGTCGCAACGGAATAAGGGTCCGGGGCGTGTTACTTCATAGATCAATAGCACAAGATATATAAGAACGACACAAAAAGTGGTTTAAAATGATACATTGGATTTAATTGAAAGACTTAATACAAAAGCATATAGCTTTACTTGTTCATTGTTGAATATTACAAAAAGTTGACTATACATTTCTAAAATATGATGCACTAATCTTTAAGCGTTGCACAATCCAATATAATAACCAATGCATCCCTGGCATCCCATGCCTTTTGATCTCCTGAAAAACATTGCCTTTTAAAATGTCAACAATAATGTTGTGTTGAATTCATAGGTTTGATAAATCATAATATGCTATGACCGCAGTGCTTTTCCATGAATAATGCAACATCATGCAGGCATTCACAAAACTAGATATTACATTTACACTAAGGCTCATGACACTGGTAAGCCTCGACTAGTCTTGTTCACATAATATTGCTACTCAGCGCCGCCAATGATGTTTTAAACCGAAACATACCAAATTTCGACAATGCCTATAACGTTAGTTCTCGGTGGATAGCTAGTCACTACCGAACGAGGAGGTGTTTCCCGAAAATTGATTATTAAATAACATTAACGCTCACATAATGTAATTCCCAACTACATCTATGAAAATTGCAGTTATGATAATGGGCCCTTATACTGGGTTATCGCTACTTAGGCGAAACATGTAATATAATTATTGCCGTTCCAATTTGTTAAAACAAAGCTTGTTTCCACCCCATAATTTAAATCATTGAAATCGTGAAAATGTGGGGCCATATAGAAACTCACTTGAGTTCTGGATTAATCCAAATTATCGCAGATAAAGCGTCACGTAAAAGATCGAATGCAACCTAAATTATCATAGGTCGTATAAGTACCGAGTACTTGAATATAATCTTATAGTTGTTACATCGTACTATCGTTCGGGCTATCATAATCTAAGAGGTCTTGTTCATGTCGTTTCGAAGAGGCAGTTAGGACACTTTAAATGTAAATCAACAACTCGTATGATACTCACATCCGAAGAGGCTCCTCATTATGAAACTCCCTATGTAATATTAGTATTTGATAACCGCATATATTTACATAGCTCATTCACTCAATAAATGGTTTTCGGTTATAAAAATTACGTTTAATAAGTAAAATCGTTTAATTAGTTTTAGTAAAACTAGCATAACTTATGCGTTTTTTAAGCACGATTTTGAGTTTTCTTATGCTCATCACTTTTCGTTATTAGACGAGTTATCATAATTTGGGACATTTTTCGATATTTTGACCCTATGGTGAACAGTAACTTTACTGTTCACATCAGACGTGACTTACTTTAAATTGTCATTCGTTGTCGCTAAAACCCGTTAAATGTCGTATTTTATTCGTTATAGCTCCGTTTTTAACGATTCTTTCGAGGAAGTTCTCGTTTTTGAAAGTTCTATAATTTTATGAGGTTTACAAAAATATAACTTTCTGTCATGAATAGTAACTTTTATAAAAATAGTTTTATAAAAGTATTAATTGTCGTAAACTCGCGAAATTCATAACTTGTTCGTTATTAATTGAAAAATTACGATTCTTATCATTTTGGAATCCTAAAAATTGATATTATTTGGTTAAAAAATAAAAAAAAAAAAAAATTATGAAAAAAAATTAAAAATATCAAACTTGCTGTTTGAATTATTTTTATAAAAAGTTTTTATAAACTCCGTTTAATTAGCGTATAACTCGTTTTTAACGTAACTTTTTCGTTATTAATCCGTTTAACAAGTTTCTTACTTTTTCGGAATCGTCATGAAATGTATTATCTTATAAAAATATAAAATAAGTATATTTTTATAACACTTTGGGACAGAATGTTTAACTAACATTCATAAGTCCATTTTTGACCTAGTTTTTATGTTTTACCACTTTAGACTTTTTAAGCTTAATTAAGATTGTAAAATACTTAGGTATCCATTTATAACTTCATATTACTAACCATAAAACATGTGTATAAGTTCATAAAACTATATTTACAAGAAAATTCCAAGTTTACAAGTTAAACATGTCCTAATGGTGATTTCACTATATAAATATCACATATGCATATAATCATATAAATGAAAAGTTAAGGGCTTAAGATAACCTTAATGAGATGATGAAGGATGATGAAAATAAGTGCTAAACCCTTGTTTAGTGTAACACCCCCAAATTGGGTCGCAGCGGAATATGGGTCCGGGGCGTGTTACTCCTCAGATCAATAACACAAGATATATATAGAACGACCAAAAAGTCGTTTGAAAATGATACATTGGATTTAACAAAGTAATTGTTACATAAGCTCGAAGCTTAACTTGTTCACTTGATCAAAATACAAAGATTTTCAGCCCATAACAGATAACAAAATGAAATGCGACAAATTCTTCTTAAATGCATGAAATGCCATATTCATAACCACAATGTATCCATGCACCTCGTGTTATTGATCCCTGGAAAAAACATTGCATTTAAAACTGTCAACAATATGTTGGTGATGCATAGGTTTGATTAAATCATTTATTTAGCGACCACAAGATCTCCCAAGTGTATGATATGCAACAAATTAATAACTTTCATATAAATGTATTTAGTAGTAGATATAAGCTCACTAACACTGTTGCTTGACATGTACTGGATGCCAAATTAATGGCCATTTGCCCAGTGTTGGTGATGTTTAACCCGAAATACCTATATTAGACATGGTATAGTTCGTTTCGCTAGTGATAGCTAATCCCTGAAAGGAGCAGTTTGTCAAACCCAATAGATTATTTGATAACATTCGCGCCTACGTTAATTTACTGTTCATGATAATGGGCTAAGAGTGTGTTATGCTATCTTAGGCAAAATGTAATCATAATATGAAACTTAACCATTGTGTCCAATTGTAAAACCAGCGCAGTATTTTCACCCCAAAAACTTTGTTAAAACAAAAGCATGGTAAAACGTGGCGGCTATGAACTCAAATTGAGTTCTGATAATTCCAATTATTCGCCCCAGATAAAGCGTCACGTATAAAGATTGAATGCAACTCTAAATTATCATAGGTCGTAAAGTAACGAGTACTATTTATTGATTAACATTGTATCTATATCCTATAGTGTGACATCGTACTATCGTTCGCGGCTATCTTAATTAAGAGGTCATGACATGTCGATATCGAGGAGTTAGGACACTTTATATGTAAATTCCAACAACTCGTCGTAAACGCCATCCCGTTATGAGGCCTCTCATTATGAAACTCCCGAGTAAATATATACTTTGATAACCTACATAAATATTCTATATTGCTCAATCACCACCTAATGGTCTTTTGGTAAAATTGTGCGTTTAATAAGTTAAAACGTTTATAATTACCGTTTTTAGTATAACTGGTGTAAATGCGCGTTTTTTAAGCACCGGATTCTCGCGTTTCTTATGCCCATCTTTTTCGTACCAAGAGAGTTATCATAAATTGACATTTTTGAATTTCGGACCTACTGGTGAACAAGTAAAAAATTACTGTTAACATCAGTCCCTATGATATATTTTTATCGAATATTATTTTTTGATTTTAATTGTCGTAAAAACACTTGCTTGTGGTAACGTTCGTATTTTATTCGTATAGCTCGTTTTTAACTGATCTTTCGAGGACTATCTCGTATTTTGAAAGTCTATATTTTTATGTAGGTTTTACAAAAATTTACTTTCTGTCATGAATAGTAACTTTTATAAAAATAGTTTTATAAAAGTATTAATTGTCGTAAACTTGCGAAATTCATAACTCGTTCGTTATTAATTGAAAAATTACGATTCTTATCATTTTGGAATCCTAAAAATATGTATTATTTGTTAAAAATATCAACCCTTGCTGTTTATAATTTTTATTAAAAATGTTTTTATAAAATATTTAACTTACGACTTTCGTTTATTAATGTTATAACTAAGTTGTAAGTAACGTAACTTTTTCGTTATTAATCCGTTTAACAAGTTTCTTACCTTTTCGGAATCGTCGTGAAATTTATTATCTTATAAAAATATAAAATGAGTATGTCAAAATTCGAATTTAGGACAGAATGTTTGCTTGAGTTTGTTGAATCCATTTATGATCTTTTCTTTATACTTTATTACTTTTGTATTTTACCACAAGTCTCATATATCATATATATTATATATCATCCTTATATTAGTATTAACTTGTCCATAATAGTCCTCATGTGTCCAAGTTACCAAGGTTAACTAATCCATGATAATACTTAAAATCATAACTTTACTTAAGAAATCTCTAATTTACTAGTTTTGTCAATAATCATTTTTATACATAACCAAATGTGTACAAGTGTATTTCTTTCCATATGACCTTATTTTAGTGTTCTATTAACATGATTAAAAGTCCATAATCAATATTAACATGTCTTATGTATTTCTTTAAGTTGAAACATATTATGAAGTTATGAAAACCCTAATTAATCCATAATCATGTTTACACCAAAACAATATGATACAACATTTTCTCATCCTTTTTAACATAATGTAAGTATTAACACAACATATGTATAAGTAATCCATGTGGTCATTTCAAGTGAAAACTTTATTTTCATGATTAAAACTTAAATGGTGATATAAGCTAAATAGGATGATCATATGCATAATAATGAAAGTTATAGCAACATAAAGAGTTTAAATGGACCTTAAGAAGAATGATGATGATGATGTACAAGTACTAAACCCTTGTTTAGCCACAAAAACCAAGCTTGCACTTAATAAACCCTAGCTTTCCTTAGCATGCACTATAAACCACCTTGAGCATTCCCTTTAATTAAACCCTAACTACTTCTTTTACTTGAGAAATACTTGGAACATGGTGATTGCAAAGCTGCAAATCCATAGTCATACGCTGTAGAAATAGGTGTATACTAGACAAGTATGTATGGATGTATAAAATTCTTGTATGCCGATTGTCGGTAAAGGTTGTCTGGTTTGTGAGCCCGGAGCTCTATAGAGCAAAACAAGTACGGGGTTCATCTGCGTACAAAATTTTCCTCTCTACGCGTGTATCAAGACAGTAATAAGGAGTTACTCTTCGCTACAGTTGCTTGCTGATATCATAATGTAATAACACGTATGATCGTCAAGGAGACATAAGGCGGAATCTCTAGGACATGGCTTTAAAGTCTTAGTCTTTGTCAAGGCATGGCAGTGTAATGGTGTTGCCCTAATAAGAGGTATGCGTGTAAAAGTCTGCGACCCAAGTCGAATCACATCCTATCATTCTTTCATTGTAATAATCTGCATATATTGATACAAGCGATTTTCGGAAATTACATAGAATATACAAGGATATATTTATGTAATTTCGTCTGTATGTGGGTATAAAAGTGTTTATTCTTGTTAGACGTAGTAAAGTCATATTTCTGTGGTTCCGAGGAGTGGCCTAAAACGCAGTTATCTTATCGCGAAACGTATACCACACTTTAGACAGTTCTTCCAATAATAATAAAAAGAACTGAAGCGTGTTAAATAAATATCCTCAAATAATTATATACTGATGTATAACATTTAATTGTTTGATGCCGTTACATTGTGAACGCTGATTTTTTGCGCGTCCATGCGATTAACCCTAACGTTTACCCACAATTTTCTAACACAAAAACACGTACAATTCAAAAAGGTACATTGCGACAGTTTATTAATGAGCGGTTAATGACATCTAAAACACCAGGGTTTAAATATCTTGAGAATAGACAACACTAAAACTTCACTGTTTATCTGACTGCATTGCGATTAAGAAGGGCACATAGTGTCTTTGTCTACATATCGTAAAAGTCTACCTTATGCTTGCAACCACCAGTGTACACAATACCGTCGCTAAACTAATATCGTAGGCACTCTTTCACTTTACAGTCCCATAAGAGACACTGGTACCTAATCTCTTCTCACAGCCTGAAGTACGTAGATAAGTAAGCTCTCGCATTTCAGCTTTTGATAGGACAGAGCACATAGCCTTTCTTTCTTCTTATCACTAAATACGAAATAATCTCTTATGTCTGAGTATTGACACAGTCATTGACTGAAATTGTTACCTATCTCCTGGTAGGAACCTCCTACAGACATAGGTAATGGTTTGCTCCATGAGTCATGCACTACACTGATTACCCTCCAGATCCTCTAATCAAGAGATCAATCTGATCTGTTAGTAAACGAAGATGCACGACTTATCCATTTGAAATTGAAGGGGTATGTTGTTCTTATGAAATGGTCTGACTAAGTCAGCTGGTCATCTTGTGCGTCCTCACAACGCACATAAAGCTCCTGAGCATCCTGCCTTTGAGTAGTAGCAAGATCTGTGACCCTCTCATTGGCCTCCCCTACGGTGGTCATCCCTCTACTCTTAACAACATGGATACTAGCATCCACAATATTAACAAATCCATAGTCAACCCTATGAGCTAGAGTATGTCTAGCCTGCCTAGCAGCAGTAGCTGATGAACTCTCCCCAACCTCAAACCTACTAGTGGGAGCAGTAAAACGAGCTCTCTTCCGAAGCGGCATGTCCGCCTCGGGAAGATCATCTCTATGAGTAGTAGATGGTAGCAACAAGGGTGGTGATGGTATCTCTGATGGATGGTGGGTGGATGATGATGTAGCTCTTAACTAAATCCCAAGTGCTTTGTAGCCCAGTGGTGCCTCAGCATAGGTGGGGCTAGTATGGATAGGTAGTGATGGTAGAGGTAATGGTGGTGAGGGAATCTAGGGTAGTGGAGATGACCAAGGTGATAATGGAGATGTTGGTGGTGATGATGAAGGTAGTGCAACAGCAACCGCGACAATGAGTGCCTCAGTAGCAGCTGACATCGGTGTCTAGGGTTGGACAGTTATCCAAGCCCTGTGAAGTCTAGGTGATGGTGATGTGGTTGAAGACTCATCGGTCTTAAATGCCTATGTATCCTCAGCTGAGGGAACAGGGTCAACTGCAGGTACAACAAAAGAGTCAGCCAAAGCTAGTGCTCCTCCTCCTCTTCGTCATTATCCTCAGAGGCCTTTTCCTCATCCTCAACATCAGCATCATCCTCGGAGGACTCCTTTCCCTCCTCCTCCTCATCTCTTCCATCGGCAGGAGAGTCAGCAGGATCCTCCTCGGGATCCTCCTCTGGATCCTCCTCCGGATTGGAGTTAGTAACATAGCCTGGTGATAGGGCTATAGGTGAAGCATCAGCTGGTAAAGGCTAGTCCTTAATAGGTTCATCAGCGTCAGATGATACCAAGTACTCTAGGTATTCTGGCTCAGGCACATAATCTGGTAAAAGTGGTGCATGCTCTGGCTCCTCAAGGCCAGGCACATAGTCTAGGGAAGGTGGGTGCTCAGGACCAGGCACGTAGTTTAGAGATAGTAGTGCCTAGACTACGATGCCTCTGGCTCCTCATCAGAAACCCACTGGAATCTCCATGGCTCAGAATCAGTGTAAACAGATGTGTAGGTGACTGTCGATGATGAAGAGATGACTGCTGTAACAATAAAATAAACTTATATAAGTATATTATATAAGACCAGTATAGTAATATACGTAATATATAAGTACGTATATAGGTCATGAAAGAATCTAGTATAACCAACTAATGCAACTCAATAGTGTATGTGTGTCTCATGAAAAACTTTTGTATGATGCAATGTTTGAAAACGGTTATAGTCCAAGCAAAATATTTGACCTGGTTCTCTATAACCTTGGCTCTAGATACAACCTATAACACCCCCAAATTGGGTCGCAGTGGAATAAGGGTCCGGGAGTGTTACTTCATAGAACAACAACACAAGATATGAGAACGACCTCTATATGAGTCATTTTAAAAAGATACATTCGATTGACTGAAATATTTGTTACAAAAGCTCCAAGCTTAAATAGTTCATTGTTGTGAAAACATAAAGATTTTGATACATAACAAAATGTCCCAAAATGTAATGCAGTAAATCTTTAGTGCATTTTGACTTCAAAATGATGCTCCCAAATGTATCCATGTTGTGCACTTATTGACCTGAGAAAAACATGCTTAAAACGTCAACATAAAGTTGGTGAATTCACAGGTTTATGTATGTATATAAAGTAGGACCGCAAGATTCAAAGTGTAAGACATGTAACACATACAATATCTCAAAATGTAATTACGTTTCCCTAAGCTCATGAAACTAAAGCTCGACATGTATGAATTGCAATATAAATTGCCAACATTGCCCGTGCAGATGTTCAACCCGCAACATCTCAAATCCGACAAGGTATACATTCGTTAGTTCGGTACACCGAAGCTAGTGAGCGCTACTGTCAATCCCAAATAGATCAATTTATAACATTCGCGCTTACACCAAGTAATTGACAGTTCATAATAATGGGCTCAGTGGGTTATCACTACATATGCAAACACGTAATCTTGTTTAAAAGTGTACTTGCGTCCAATATGTAAAACAATGCATGTTTCTCACCCTAAAAGTTGTAAATTGTTGTAATCGTATAAAATGGGGCTATGAACTCACCTCAGTGAATGAATTGATTATATAAATCAAATAAAAGAATCATCACACGAAATCCGAATGCAACCTAATTATTTTATAGGTCGTATGAGTATAGTGTATTTAAAATAAATACAATAATATAAATTATAGAGTTATATCACCACCTAATAGTTTTGTTTAATTTATAAACGTCGAAACAATATTTAAGTTACGCTTGATATTTAATGTCCAAGTATATGTGTTTGTAAAAATGTTATCGTGGTCCTATAATTGATTATTTATTAATAATACTTGATTTAATGTTTTTATTATTTATATGATGTTATTATATAAATGGTTTAATCATTTTTTTAAAATAATATTTATAAAGTTAAAAACATGTATAAATATTATATAAGTAATACTACATTGTTTTGTAAAGTTTTTATTAAAACGAACCAACACTATTCATGTCAGAAAAATAGTGCACAAGAGTAATTTGTGCATAGAAAATCATATCTTTGTTAATTTAACTCCATTTAACACGTTCTTTATACCCACGGTTTCGTATTGAGAAAGTCTAACAAAATATTATATTTATAATATTTATAAAAATCTGTCGTGAACAGTAACAGTGTCCTAAAATTTTATAAAAACACTTTTTATATATTTAATTATCGAAACCTTAAAAAATTCATATCTCCTTCGTTATAAATTTGTTTCGCGAGTTCCTTATATGTATGAAATCGTGACAAGATAATATATCAAAATAAATAGTATAAAATCTATGCCGAAACATATTAATCTAAACAGTTTTATAAAAATAGTTTTTGACGCGATAAACAAACACAAATAGATTTAAAAAAATCATCCCAAACAGATTAATCC